>PVKH010044402.1:0-10610 GCA_004027955.1 Chaetophractus vellerosus | reverse complement strand
TTCCATTCACGGGCAGGCTTTCAGTTCACAGGCGGCTGGCTGCGCTCCATTCGCGGGCGACCTGCCCTGCCCGTGGCGGCTTTGCCCTGTCCATGGCAGCTTTTTGCCCTGCCCACGGCGGCTCTGGCCCGCCCATGGCGGCTTGCCATTCTCAAGGCGGTCTGCCCGCTAGGAGAGGTCCCCGGGAACCGAACCCGGGTCCTCCCATGTGGTATGCCGGTGCCCTATCCACTGGGCTATCGAGCCGGCCCCTTGTTGTTCTTCTTAAAGACATTTTTGGCTATTTGAGGCCCCTTACTCTTCCAAATAAATTTGATTATTGGCTACAAATTTTGGAGACAATATGGAGAAATAGGAATGCTTATTCACTGTTGGCAGGAATGTAGAATGGTACAGCCACTGTGGTAGGCTGTTTGGCTGTTCCTAAGGAAGTTGAATCTAGACTTGCCATGGGACCTGGCAATATCATTGCTAGGTATATACCCAGAAGTACTGAGAACAGTGACATAAATAGACATCGGCACACCACTGTTCATAACAGTGTTATTTATGATAGTTAAAAGTTGGAAACAACCCAGGTG
Source organism: Chaetophractus vellerosus (assembly GCA_004027955.1). Lineage (NCBI taxonomy): Eukaryota > Metazoa > Chordata > Mammalia > Cingulata > Chlamyphoridae > Chaetophractus > Chaetophractus vellerosus. The sequence continues at coordinate 10,029 of PVKH010044402.1, read as the reverse complement.
TCTATCAACTGATGAATGGATAAACAAATTGTGGAGTATAAACACAATGGACTATGATGCAGCAGTAAGAAGATATGAAATCATGAAACATATGGCAACATGGATGAACCTGGAGGACATGATGCTGAGTGAAGCAACCCAGACATAAAAGGACAAATGCTGTATGATTGCCCTATTATGAACTAAATATATTAAATGAAATATAAATATATTATGTGAAATATGAATATATGTAGAATTGCATATATAAGACTTGTTTTTCTTTGAAAATGAACAAATGTACGTTAATACTACAAAATGTTAATATCAGACAAAAATTATACTAAATGAAAGAGACAAGACACAGAGTACTACATATCATATGATTCCATTTATATAAAATGTAAATATAAATCAATTTATAAAGATGAAATTAGATTGGTGGTTATGTAGGGCTGAGGAATGAATGCTAAGGGGTGTGGAATCTCTTTTTGGAGTAATGAAATTGTTCTCAAATTTTTGAGATCATGTATGGACAACACTGTGATTATACTAGAAGCCACTGATTATATACTTTGGATAGAGATTGAGTCAGTAATTAAAAACCTACTGTGACAGCTTAAGATTATTTGTGAATCTCAAAAGGAAAAAAACTATATTTGTAGACTATTCTTCTGGGTGTAATACCCTTTGATTATACTGGATTCAGTTGAGGGGCCCTTGATTGAATTACCTGTTAAGATTAAGGCTTTGATTGGACCATGTCAGTAAGGCATGGCTCAGGTTGAATTTCCACCACCCTGGTGGGCAGATATAAATGGACACTCACTCAGGAGGATGCACAAGAAGGGAAGAGTCTCTGCCATTTTTATCCTGGGGCCCTGGGGAGAGATGAGCCATTTACCTGATAGCTTACAGCTGACCATGGGAAGAGAGCTGAGACTGATATAGAAATCCTAGAAAGAAAAGAGCCCTATGCCAGGACAGAGAGGAAGCTCTGAGAAACAAGCCCTATGCCAGCCTGCAATTGAGAAAGAGGAAGCCCAGAGGGAAGGCTGAACCCTTGCAGATATCAGTGACCATCTTGCTTCAACATGTGGCAACTGACTTGCTGAGAAAGCAACCTTGAGTTGGACTCTTTAGGGACTTGTAACTGTAAGCTTTTACTCCAAATAAATATCCTTTATTAAAGCCAACAGATTTCTGGTACTTTGCATCAGCACCCCTTTGGCAGACTAATACACTTACCAATAAAGAAAAGCCCAGGACCAGATGACTTCAGTGGTAAATTTTGCCAAACATTCAAAAAAGAATTGACACCAATTATACTCAAATTCTTCAAAAAAACTGAAGAGGAGGCAACACTACCTAACTGTCTTACAGGCCATCATCACCCTAATACCAATGTCAGATAGAGATACCACAAGAAAAGAAAATTACAGATCAATACCCCTTATGAATACAGATGCAAAAATCCTCAACAAAATACTGGTAAACCAACTCCAACAATATATTAAAAGATCTATACACCATGATCAAGTGGAATTTAGCCCAGGTATGCAAGGGTGGTTCAACATTTAAAAAATCAATGAATGTAATACATCACATTAACAAAATGAAGGAAAAATAAGAACACATGATCAGCTTAATTGATGCTGAAAAGGCATTTGACAAAATCCAGCACCATTTCTTGATAAACATACCTGGAAAATTAGGAATAAAAGGGAACTTCCTTAATGTGATAAAAGGCATATATGAAATACCCACTGCTAACATCATACTCAATAGTGAAAGCCTGAAAGTTTTCCTTTTAAGAAAAGGAACAAAACAAGGATGCCCAATGTCACCAATCTTATACAAAATTGTACTGGATGTTCTTGCCAGAGCCAATAGGAAAGAAAAGAAAAAGAAATAAAATTCATCCAACTTGGGAAGTAAAAAGTAAAACTTTCCCTATCTGCAGATGACATGATACAGAAAACCTGGAAAAATCCACAGAAAAGGTACTAGAGCTTAAGAAATGAATTTAGCAAAACAGTGGGGTACAAGATCAACCAACAAAAATTAGTAGTGTTTCTATATATTAGTAATTAATGATCTTAAGAGGAAATCAAGGGGGAAAAAACTACTCACAATGGCAACTAAAATAACTAAATATCTAGGAATGAATTTAACCAAGAATGTAAGGACTTGTACATGGAAAATTATAAAAATACTGCCAAAAGAAATCAAATGCCTAAATAAATGGAGGGATATTTCAGGGTCATGGATTAGAAAACTAAATACAGTTCAGATGTCAATTATATGCAAAGCAATTTTCAGATTCAATGCAGTTCCAATCAAATTTCTAACAGCTTTATAGGATTTTTCCTTTTGTAGTAATGAAAATGTTCTAAAATTGACTGAGATGATGACAGCACAATTCTGTGATGCAAATGAGAGACACTGAGTGTATGCCTTGAATGGATTGTATAAAACATGGGGCTGTATAATGCAAGGAATCCAGTGGTGGAAGATGGACTGTGGTTAACAGGTCTAATATGAGGACATTCTCTCATAACCATAACAATTGCAAAATACAAATACAGGGTTTTAATAATAGGTGAGTTGGGGGAAAAATACACCAAATGTAAGATAATGGACTATAGCTAATAGTAACATTTTGACAGTGCTATTTATAGTTCGTAACAAAAGTTTCACAACAATGCCAATTGGTTGTGGAGTGATGTATGGGGACACTGTATGATGATATTCATATTTGTTTTGTAAGTCCACAAGTTTTACTACACACTTATTGTATGTTCATGTATAAATGAAATACTTCAAAAAAACCTTATTTTAAAAACATTTCTAACACCTTTCTTTGCAGAAATGGAAAAACCAATTCAGCAAATTTATGGATGAAGCCAGGGCCCCAAGTAACCAAAACCATCTTGAGAAAGAACAAAGTTGGAGACTCACACTTCCTGATTTTAAAACTAATTACAAAACTATAGTAATTCAAACAGTATGGTATTGGTACAAGGACAGACATAAACACCTATGGAAATAAACTTTCATATCTATGGCCAATTCATATTTGGCAAGGGTGTCAAATCCATCCAACTGATAAAGACTAGTCTTTTCAACAATGGTGCTGGGAAAACTAGATATCCATAAAAGAATGAAAGTGGACCCCTACGTCCCACCATATACAAAAATTAACTCAAAATGGTTAAATATAATAACCAAAACTATCAAACTCCTAGAAGAAAACATACAGAAGCATCTTCAGGACCTTTTACCAGGAAATAACAAAGGTGAAAATATATAAATGGGACTTAATCAAAATTAAAACTTTTGTGCATCAATGGATTTTATCATGAAAGTAAAAAGATAACCTACAGAATGGGAGAAAACATACGTAACCACGTATGTGATAAGGATTTTTTTTTAAAAGAAGGAGTGGTTTTTATTTTTTATTTTATTTTATTTTTTTGGTTACATATCCCCCCCTTTCTGTTTGCTCTTGCTGTGTTCATTTCTCTGCGTTCTTCTGTGTCTGCCCTGTTTCCCCCCGCTGCGGTGACACGCCGAGCCAGGTCACCACGAAGGCGGCTCTGCCCCGCTTGTGGGCGGGTCTGCTTCCATTCCTGGGTGGCTTTTTGCTCCTTTCGCAGGCAGCTTTGCTCTGTTCACAGGTGGCTCGCCCTGCCTGTGGTGGCTTTGCCCTGCCCGTGGTGGCTTTTTGCCCTGCCCATGGTGGCTCTGCCCTGCCCACAGTGGCTTTGCCTTTTCAGGCGGTCTGCCCGCTCGGAGAGGTCCCCGGGAACCAAACCCGGGGCCTCCCATGTGGTGTACCGGTGCCCTATCCACTGGGCTATACAGCCAGCCCCTCTGATAAGGATTTAATATCCAGAATATCTAAAGAAATCCTACAACTCAACAACAAAAGACAAACAACCAATTTAAAAATCAGCAGATTTGAATAGACATTTCTTCAAAGAAGATATACAAATGGCTAACAAGCACATGAAAAGATGTTCAACATCATTAGCCATCAGGACATGCAAATCAAAATGACAATGAGATATCATTTCACCCCCACTAGAATAGCTATAATTGAAAAAAGTGAAAATAAGTGTTAGAGAAGATGTAGAGAAATATTAACACATTTATTTTTGGTGTAAATGTAAAGTGGTCCAGTTTCTGTGAATCATAATTTGGTGGTTTCTCAGGATGTCAAGTATAGAATTACCACATGACCGAGCAATCCCACTTCTAGTTTTATGTCTTCAGGAATTGAAAGCAGGAACTCAAACAGATATTTCTATACCAATATTAATGGTATTATTCATAATTGCCAAAAAATGGAATTAATCCAGTGTTAATCAACAGATAAATGGATAAACAAATAACATATATTTACACACACACACACGCACACACTGGAATATTATTGTTATATAAAGGAATGAATTTCTGACATGTATAAAAACATGGATGAATCTTGAATATATCATACTGAGTAAAATAAACCAAACAGAAAAGGACAAATACTATATGATGTCACTGATACGAACTATTTAGGATAAGAAAATTCACAGTCAGAAATTAGAATACACATTACCAGGGGCTGGGGTTGGGGTAGGGTATGGGGTGTTAATGCTTATGTGGTACAGAATTTGTGTTTGGAGTGATGGAAATGTTTTGGTAATGGATAGTGGTGATGACAGCACAACCTTGTGAATACAATTAACATCACTTAATTACATATTTGGATGTGGTTAAAAGTTATATGCATGTTTTAGGTTGTACTTATGAAGTTTTAGATTGTATATATGTTACTAGAATAAAAATTTTAAAAATAGTAAGAATGGATCATGGGTTTATCACATTTGAAAAAAATAGCACAAAGGTGGGACAAACATATAATTTTACAAGGTTTTTATTTTGTAAGTGAAGTGGTATATTACTTCAAAGTAGACTATGATAAGTTAAGGATGCATATTTTAATACCCAGAGGAACCATTTAAAATAAAATCAAGGGGCCGGCTCGATAGCCCAGTGGATAGGGCGCCGGCATACCACATGGGAGGCCCCAGGTTCGATTCCCGGGGACCTCTCCTAGCAGGCAGACCGCCTTGAGAATGGCAAGCCGCCATGGGCGGGCCGGAGCCACCGTGGGCAGGGCAAGAAGCTGCCACGGACATGGCAAGAGCCACTACGGGCAGGGCAGGTCGCCCACGGATGGAGCGCAGCCAGCCACCCACGAACTGAAAGCCGGCCGTGAACGGACGCAGAGACCACCCACAAGTGGGGAAAGCCGCGCCTGCGCAGTGACCACTCTCAGCGCATCGCCGCAGTGGAGGGAAGGGGAGATATGTAATAAAATAAATAAATCTTTAAAAAATAAAATAAAATCAAAATTAAAATGAAGAGAAAGTGAAAAAATCAATAGATGAAATTAATAGAACTTTAAGGAAAAAAATTAATTCAAAGAAGGTTGGAAAGGAGGAACAAAGGATAAAATAATAGGATGGGAACTGTTTTTAAATTTCAGGATGGTAGGTTTTAAGTCCAACTGAACTCATAAATTAAATGTAGACTGAAAAACTGTAGCTACACTTTGTTCTTAACTCACCCTTCCTCCCCATTTCCACTCCCTGTTTATACCACTTCAGTCTCTTATCATCTTTCATTCTAATGATTAGAAATCTTCCTAAAATTGTCTTCCTGCCTTAAGTTCTTCACATGGTCTACCAATACCAAATAAATCCTTCTAAAACCAAAATCTTGTCACAGAATTCTGTTTTCACAATCCTACTTGACTTATCATTTCCTTTTGCACCTAGAGGTGATTGTGGCAGTTTCATGCCAGATGGACCCCAGAAAATCATGCCCTTAGAGCTAATCCATTCCTGTGGGTGTGAAACTATTGTAGATGAGACGTTTTGAATATATATCACTTCAGTTAAGGCCTTTTGATTAGATTATTCCAGTAAGGCATGACCCAGGGTGGGTATTAATCCTCTTACTGTAGTCCTTTATAAATGGGATGAATGTGGAAAGAGACATAGGGGTTCAGAAAGGAACTCACAGAAACTGAGAGAGAAAGCCACCAACAGAGCAATCAGAAGCTGAAAGCAACTGAGCCTGGAGATGAAGGCAGAGACCAGGAGGCAGCCCCATGTGTCTTCCCATGTGACAGAGGAGTCCAGGATCTCTGGCAGCCATTCTTCAGGTAGAGAGCATTGCTTGATACCTTGATTTCAGCACTTTTCTCAGACGTGGAACTGTAAGCTTACAAGCCAATAAACTCCTATTGTAAAAGCCAAACCATTTCTGGTGCACTGCTTTTGGCAGCTTATAGCAAATGAAATGGTGAGGTTATATGTCTCTGATCTATAAAAGAGGGCCGAATTGAGTATTTGAACCTTAGGAAATGTCCTTATTTTCCTCCCTGGAAATGTTTATACCATTTTAAAGAATTTTTTTTTTGCAGACACTTTTTCTTGGACTATATTTCTGTCTCTGTTATAATTAATTGAGCATCCATACTTGGTTTTCAGAGTTTCTTGGTTTCTTTTCTATTTTGCCCTAAATGCTTCATTCAGTTTCTTCTTTGCTTCACAGGTTAGAGGCCAAGAGTCAGCCATGCCTCTCCACCCAGCCATTACAGTTCAGCTGAGGCCAGTTAAGTATTCCAGACAACTTCCAGGAAGACGGCAGACTAGAAAGACACGGGACTCTCTTCTCTCCCAGAAAAATAGCTAGGGGACAGGCAGAAATGGCCTGGAAAGGGGCCGGCTCGATAGCCCAGTGGATAGGGCGCTGGCATACCACATGGGAGGCCCCGGGTTCGGTTCTCGGGGACCTCTCCTAGCAGGCAGACCGCCTTGAGAATGGCAAGCCGCCATGGGCGGGCCAGAGCCGCCGTGGGCAGGGCAAAAAGCTGCCACAGACAGGGCAAAGAGCCGCCACGGGCAGGGCAGGTTGCCCACGAATGGAGCGCAGCCAGCCACCTGCGAACTGAAAACCGGCCGTGAATAGAAGCAGAGGCCGCCCACAAGCGGGGAAAATCACACCTGCGCAGTGACCAGTCTCGGCGCGTCGCCGCAGCAGGGGGGGAAGGGGAGATATGTAATAAAATAAATAAATCCTTAAAAAAAAAAAAAAAAAGGAAATGGCCTGGAAAAAGTTCTTCTAGGGTTTAGGACAACAGGGGAAGACTGGACATCGCCTAGAGGAGAGAGGGACAAAGGAAAAGAATTGTGATGGCAAAACTGTGAATTGAAAGCCACAGTTGCTGGCATCCTCCCCCATTCTATAGACACTCCTGAATTCTCAGGCCCTGGGCCGGTGGCTACAGACAAAGGGGACTCCAGGGATCTACCTCCTCAGGAAAGGAGAGAGAGAGGGACACAGCTTAAGGCTGACTTAGCTTTTGACACACAAATTTGGTCTGCTGTGTCCCAGGAGCCCTTCTAGGCCGGGTGGAGCCGCACCATTGTTTGCCTTGGGAGCTGGCAAGGGACTAAAGAGATCCGACCCTCTCAATCTCCCTCTCTGCTGACTGGGACTTGTTGATGCAGAGGAGTGGAATTATTTCCTTCCCAGGAAAAGGGAGGGGGCTGCCAGCAAAAGTTGGAGAACTGCCTCTGAGAAAGTTTGAATTATAAGGTTCTTAGCCTCCAGGCAGGAACCTCTGTCACATCGATCCAGTCTGTGTTGCAGCAAACACACTCTGACCAGGCATTGAACTGAGAGGGCTGCCAAATAGTGCCATCTGCTGTCATACCAAGGAAGTACATGTGAGGAAATTAAAAGTAAATAAGCAAGACAGGCTTTTTCTGGCCTTTACAGACTTTCCTTAACATGGAAACTACCATCCTGTGCCACTGAACTGTTGCTGCCTTCACAGAGAAACTGCACCTTGACACAGGGGCACCTCCCCTTGCAGCCTTGAGGCAAGCACAGTCCCCACAGATGTCCCTTACTACAGCCCCTGGAAATAACCAGCCTCTTGTCTGCACATGTCATTTTTCTCTTGAGTATGGAATGTGGGACTTTGTCTATTTATCTCTATTTAAATGAGTTTGTTATTGGGGAAAAAAAGCCTTAGGAAGCAGACCTGCAGCCCATTATTGGGTCCTTGGCCCAGATCTAAGCAACTAACAGGGACAATCCTAAACACCCAGAACAGGTTGACAAAAAATCAAAGAAAAGCAGTAACACAGAGCCTCCAGCCACTAAAACAATACAAAATAGAGAGAAATTGAGCATCAGAGTAACTCACCACCCTAATCAGACGTCAAGACATCAGCAAAAAATTACAAGCCATACTAAGAAAATGCAAGAAATGGCCCCATAAGAGGAATATATAAAAGCCCCATAAGAGATGCAAGATTTGAGACAGCTAAACAATGAGATGCACACAAATTTCCAAAATCAAATTAATGAGTTGAAAGACAATATGGCTAAAGAGAAAAAGGACATGAAGAAGACAGAGGGCACAAAGAAGAATTTGAAAACCTGAATGAAAAAGTAACAGAGCTGATGGGAATGAAAGACACAATAGGTGAGATCAAAAACACATTGCAACACCTACTCTCCAGTTCACTGGACTCACTCAGGACAACTAACAAGGAGGTGAGGATTGACAACCACCATACCAAGGAAATGAGAGAGCAGACAACTGCAAGCAAGAGAGTCCCATCCATCAACTCTATGGGATCGAAGCCTCCTTTCAATTAGTAATGGAGTGCACATCACCATCCCAGAATCCTCAGGACTGGGGAAAGAACTATGGACTAGAGTGGACTTAATGATATTCTACTATAGACATATTGTGATTCTAACATTGGAAGAAATTACAACATTGATGTGGAGGCAGTGGCCATTGGAGGCTCTGGGGACAGGGAGAGGGAAAAACAGTTGTAAAAGGGGGCCTTTTTTGGGACTTGGGAATCATCCTGAATGACACTGCAATGACAGATATAGGCCATTTTATATCGGCACATAACATACATAACTGTGTGGGAGATAGTGTAGACTACAATGTGAACTATGGTCCAGGCTCAGTGGCAAAGCCCCGGGATGCATTTATCAATTGCAATGTGTGTGCCACACTAATGAAAGATGTTCATGTGGGAGGGTGCGGGAGGTATGGGGAGTGGGGCATAAGGGAATCCCTATATTTTTTGTGTAACATTTATGTAATCCAAGTATGTAAAAAATTTTTAAAATTATTATTAAAAAAACATATTAGAGTGGACTTCTAGGAATATGGTGGACTAGAAAGACGTAGGACTCTTTTTTCCTCCAGAAAAATAATAGAGGACAGGCTGAAATAGCCTGGAAAAAAAAGATCTTGTGGAGTTTAGGACACCAGGCGAAAGCTGGGCACTGCCCAGAAGAGACAGGAACAAAAGAGGGGAATCATGATGGCAGCATGAAAACTCAAAACATCAAAACATTTCTTGCCAAAAGCCCTGCAATAGAAGAAAAACTGAAGGAGTTCCCCAGCATGAGGAAAATAATAGGAGAGGAAAAACTGAGTCTACAGAAAGATAGTTTTGAGAGGTGATTAATTTTTGTTTTTCTGTGGTTTTTTTAATTATTATTGTTGATGTTGGAATGATGACGGTGCTCTAGGAACGATTGGAGTGATGAATACACAACTATGTGATTATACTGGATGCCATTGATTAAACACTTTGGATAGATTTATGCTTTATTAATGTGTATCAATAAACTTGATTTCTTAAAAAAAAAAACAGCATGGTATTGACATAAACTCATTGATCAGTGGAACAGATTTGAGAGTCCAGAAATAAACCCTCACCTCTACAGCCAACTGTTTTTTTTTTAAGATTTATTTTATTTATTTATTTCTCCTCACCCCCTCATTGTTTGCATTTGCTGTGTGTTTGTCCTAATCGCTTAGGCCACTTCCTTCTCTGCTTTGTTGTGTCTCTCATTATGTTTTCCTCCATGGGTCTCTTGTTTTGTCATCTTGTTGCATCAGCTTGCTGCACCACCCCTCCACATCAGCTTGTTGTCTTGTCT
>PVKH010044401.1:0-10636 GCA_004027955.1 Chaetophractus vellerosus | reverse complement strand
TTAAGTTTCTTAAAGATACCTTTATGCTTTACTAGATGACACTGAGTCTGTTAGTAGAATGACATAAATAAAATAATGCTATGATTTTAGCCATCTGCATTTCAGTAAGGTGTGTACATAAAAATAAGGTTATTGGTGAAGTTTAAAGTTATTAAAAGGGGGCCGGCTCGATAGCCCAGTGGATAGGGCGCCGGCATACCACATGGGAGGCCCCGGGTTCGATTTCCGGGGACCTCTCCTAGCGGGCAGACTGCCTTGAGAACAGCAAGCCGCCATGGGCGGGCCGGAGCCGCCGTGGGCAGGGCAAGAAGCTGCCATGGACATGGCAAGAGCTGCCACGGGCAGGGCAGGTCGCCTGCAGATGGAGCGCAGCCAGCCACCCGCGAACTGATAGCCGGCCGTGAACGGACGCAGAGACCGCCCACAAGCGGGGAAAGCCGCGCCTGCGCAGCGACCACTCTCGGCACGTCGCCGCAGCTGGGGGAAGGGGAGATATGTAATAAAATAAATAAATCTTAAAAAAAAAAAATTATAAAAAAAAAAGTTATTAAAAGACCTAAAATACCATATTTTAAGATTCCACAACATAATCCTAAAAGATTGAAACCTCTTTGGAAACACGGGACCTATAACTCCCAACTATTTCCCCTTTTTTCCTTATAGGAAAACCCTAATAAACACCTACATTAGTCTGGTTTTTCATAAATTGCAGTTTAAATTAAAGGCACTACTATGAAATAAGATATTGGGTATCTGATAAAATATCAACAGTATATTATATTGAAGTCATGATTTGGGAAGTCCAGTAACAAATCAACATTGGAAACCTTTGGAAGTTTGATGCATTTAGTTATATAATACTGATTAAGCCTAATGGAAATGTACTTCTAATCATACATTGCTGAAAATTTTATCTGAAAAAGTTGTTTAAAATAGATTACAGCATGTAAATTAAGCATATTTTAAAATTACACATTCTTTTAATCAGAATGCTGAAATATAATCATTGGTAGAATTGGATAAGTGGGTTTTTTGTTTTTGCTTCTTTAATATGTTTAAGATTTTGAAACAAAAAATTTATTTTCAGGGAAAAATATGATTTATAATCTTGGTTTTTTAATTGTTATTATCTATCAAACAACAAAATATTGACAAGATAACAGCTTTGTCTTTTTCTTTTCCTGTTGATCTTCTCAGGGCAGTGGCTATTACATTTTCTTAACCATGACCCTCAGTGAGAAATACATTTTACATTATGACCCAGTAGCGCACACTTGCATAAATACGTACACTGAGACCAGAGTTTCATGAAACAACACTTACTCCTGCCATGTAGCTTGTATTATATTTTCTATTTTATTCTTTTCTACTTCATTTTATTTATTTGATTTTAAATGGTCCTAAGCCTACTAAATTGATCTCATGACACCTAGTTTGAAAACTGTTATCCTAGAACATCTTACTTTAAGAAAAATAAATGATTTCTCTTTAATATTTTGGAGTCAGATGCGCTCCTGTTGCATGGCGAGGTCAGCCTCTCTTTAATATTTTGAAACAACTTTTATCGTCTTTCTCCTGCCTTACCAGCTTCTAACAAGCTATGTGAGATTACTAAAAATGAGATGCTTTCCAACATAAGTTAGTATATGCTACCTCTGTTACAGAGAAAGATAGCTTTTAGTTGCTGAACTAAAAGATACATAAATTATATCTTTTGAGGAAACATTTATTGTTGTTTTTAATAAATATTAGAAATGTGAGGGCATATTTCTCATATGAGTTTGTTCATTCTAATAAAATGAGATAGCTCCTGACTTGTGAAGACTTAGAGAAAAGAAAGGGATGTTGTAGTAGTATTTAAACTAGAATGCCAGATTACAAGGATTATCCATTGCTACAACAGGTTGCTGTTACTGATCTTTTAAAAGAGAGGTTGCCTGCATCTGTCCAGGATGATATTGATTCAGCTCTTCCTTTAAGACAATAAAATAGATGAAGATGACCATAATTATAGATAACTGAAAACTCACTTAGTAAAGTTATCCAAGGGAAACATAGCAAACTTTTATTTAAAACTTTTAGGAAGTGTTATTTTTCATGCTTTCCTGAGAGCATGCCCTTAAATATTAATAATTCAAATGTGGAAATCCTGCATCATATTAGTAATTCAGTACCTATTATTTTCTTCTTTACTAGGTGTCTTTATGACTCTGAAAAGTGAAAGAAGTATTTTTTCTCTGTTTTTAGATTGAGAGTTTTGTTTTGCTTAAAATTTGAAATACACCCATCCTTTGGGTTTCCAATGAATATACAAATACTGTATATATTACAATTGCCCTAATACAGCATTTTTTAAGTTTTGCAAACATATATGAGTTAATCTTCTCATATATGAAAGTAGTTAAGTCTTAATCTGGTTAAAGCTGGGCTCCAGCACTCATTAATTATATTAATTTGGAGCAAGTTAGCATTCTCTGTATCTCAGTTCCTTGTCTGTAATATGGGTATGATATAACAAGGTAATGACTAACCCCAAATTATCAATTAAAAAGTTTCACCAAAAATCACATGTATAGGAATGAAACCCTATAAAAGCATTTGTCTATTTTTATAAGACAGTGCACTTCCACGTGACTTCTTAGGAATTAACCATTTGTCCAATCATATCTAGAAAAATAAGATAGGTAATCTAGATCTTATTTCCATGTTTTCTATTGCTTACTCCTCTGTGTTCAGTGCTAGTACAGATTTTATAGAATTCATAGCATAGACCTTTAGTTCTTTGCATTTTGTGCCTTTGCCTTCTCTTTGAAGCCTAAATATGTTGGCTATGAATGGTGATAAGTTTTTGTGACTCACAAGGAATTGTGATGATTTCTTGTGCAAAAAATTTAAAAATATTTTATTAAAGTGATCATGTTAATAAACATTTGTTGAATAATATTTTTCTTTTAAAAAAAATTAGTTGGTAACAATCATAGACATTTACCATGAGTGGGCTGAATTTAATTTTAACAGTCTTTATGGCTAGTTATAAATAGTAACATGTTAACAGAGATTTTTAATAAATTGATTCCAGAAGAAAAAATTGTGTCTGTCTTTGTATAAAAGTTATCATTGTCAACATAAAATAATATGCTTTAAGCCCCCTCATTTGCATAACATTGCCCTGGGCATTATGCAGAATAAGGACAAAAGTCCATCTTTGTCCTTCTGGTATGCTAAAATGTACTACAAATGAATATATATTTGACAGGGTAAATTAATTATATATATATATATATGTTCAGAGAGAGAAATAAAATTTTTTAAAACAATCTGAGTTCTAAATTTCAAAAAATTATTCCACACACAAAAAAATCTTTTATAAGTCCATCTTTCCAAGGAATTTTTAGTAAATTCTAACTCAATATATAAATTTAGAAATTTGTCTGTAAGACTAGTGATGGCAATTATCTATTTCTTTTGGTAGATTTAGTACATTTTTATCTTTCCTGGAAATCTTGCTTGTATTTGGTTGTAAATGGTTTGAGCAGGAATCAATACTTTAGAAAGTATTAGAAAAGTAAATTAGTTTATGGAAAATTGAGGGAAAATAACAGATTTGCTAGTGTCCAGCAAAGGTAGGTGGGGGACTAGCGAAAGATTAAAGTTTGCTATCAGGGATAGTATGATAAAGATTAAGTAACAAAGAATAAGCTTTATCTTCATATTATTTTTTGGTTTTGCATTTAGCACAACCAAAAAGCCAAACAATATTTATATATATAGTATTATATATAATATTTTTATATACAGTTATAATAACTATACTCTCTGGAATAGAATTCTCCCCTTCCCCCAGATGACCCACATACACTCAGCCTGTGTTTTCTTTTTCTGTTTTGTGAACCAATATTTCAAAGAAACTTTAGCCATCATTTATGTTGGTATAGTGAAGGGCTGGATGCCCTTTGTTATGAGAAGTAGTTAAATACATATGTACTTACATATATACTTGAAAAGTAACTAGAAATTAAGATTATTTTTTAAATTTATTTTTGAAGAGTGGAAGATGAGAAAAGGATTTCTGAAGGGTTAATTCAGTTGATGTATAATACTAAATAACACAAAAAACTTTTCAGTGGTCTGGAATTAAGGAACAGTAGTTTTTACATAAACCTCATATCTATTCTTGCTCTGAAATGGCTATCAACTAGTCCTAGACTACTGTTCCTTTTGTGAGAAAGAATATATATGGAGTATTCATCTTGGTAGATGTAGCTGCTGCCTGAGTGCCATGTGGAAAGGCCCTTCCAGTTGAATGTGTGCTCAGCAGAAAGAAGCTGTGATCTACTAGCAGCATTTACCCTGAGAGACGCAGCAAGGGATGTTTTTACCATCCTGCCTAACAAGTCAGTACGGTAATTGTGGTAGGATGTCATACCATGAGGCATATATATTGCCTCAGAGACATACACATTGTAAAATGCTATTCTTGACAACAGAAAATGTCTATTCCTAAGGCTACCCTAAGCCTATCTTTGGTTTTATTGAAAGAAATACATGTACATGTATGCAGGCAGGGGCTATTTGGGGGAAGATTTATTCCACTGCTCCCATCAAATGAGTCCCAGACTTCAGCATGAAACTAAAATGACAACTTACACAATGGGAGAAAATATTTGATAATGTTTTAGTTATGGATGATGGTGATGGTAGTACAACATTGCGAATGTAATTAACAGCTCTGAAATATATCTGAATGTGATTAAAAGGGGAAATGTTAGATTGTATATAAGGTAACAGAATAAAAAAAAAATCCATGGAAGTGCTCTACACAGTGAATCTCAAGTTAAAAAATGGACTATAGTTAATAGTACAATTATAAAAATGTGCCATCATCAATTGTAACATGTTCCACACCAATGCAAGGTGTTAATAACAGGGTGGTATATGGGAATCCTGCATTTTATGCATGATTGTTCCTGAAACCCACAACTTCTTTAATTAAAAAAAAAGGACTTCAACAAATAACTATTGAAATGAATTCTACGTAGTCCATGAGACATCTTGAAATAAAAGTGATACTGACTACAAAATAAATAACTTTTTAAAAAACCAGTCCTGAAGTTTTTCTTAGTAGGCCATATTGATTGGCTTCTAACAATTCTCTATTTTTTTTTCCCCTTGAATTAGCACCATTTCTTGACCTGTTCCCTTTTCTACAACAGTGACCATATGTTTTTGTTTACCTGGGACAGTTCAAGTTGATGCCTTTTGTCTTCACATATTCCTTTACAGCATGCCCCTTCCATCTCAAAAGTGTCTTCAGTTTTGGGCAATAAATTTATGGTCACTCTAGACCTTTACCTCAAATTCCACTTTTAGAATCATGATGGTTTGAATCACATTTTTTTTAAACAAATCAATTTTATTGATACATATTAATAAAGTATAAATCTACCCAAAGTGTATTGAAGCACATTTTTACATATATTTTTGTGGTATCTAGTCTATTTAAACAGTCTCTTTCTTTGACCTGGTCAACATCCTTTTGTATTGTATTTATTAATTTGGGTAAACAAATTCTTAAGAACTAGAACTTTAGGTCGTTTAGCAGAAAGTATTTTTTAAAATGACATCTTTTTTTAGTTACAGGTGACTGCAGGTTCTTTGACACTCCTCCCATTTGAGAAGTAGAATCTATTTCTGTTCCCCTTGAATCTAGTCTGGCCTGTTACTACTTTGACCAATAGAATACAGTAGAAGTGAGCTGTGCCAGTTCTGGGCCTGTTATTTAAGAGTACTGGCAGAAACTTTCACCTTGTTCTCTTGGATCCCAGAGCCTCCATGTAAGAAATCTGTTCTGTTGGAAAAGTCATGAAGAGGCCCTGAGACTAGGTGATGAGGAAAAGGAAGCTACCATTTCAGCCATTTGAACCAAGGTACCAGGCTTGTGGGTGAAGCCATCTTTGATCCTCCAGTTCAGCCATGCCCCATTCAATACCACAGAGAGCAAAAAAATCACCCAGCTGAGCAATGCTCAAATTCCTGACCCACAACATAGTGAGATATACTAAAATGGTTATTTTAAACCATTAGGTTTTGTGGTAGTTCTTTAAGCAACAGTAATTACCTGGAACAATAAGACATTTTTAGGCAAACATGACAATATTTTAGAAGTTATTTTGGTAAAACAATACTATTGACATGAAGATCCCTAAAAATATTTATTAAAGATTTATATTTTCCTTTGAAGTTCATGTCCCTGGTTGAAGCACAGCTGATGTAAGGCAGACACAATACTTTTAACTCAGGATTCCTGATTCTATTCAGATTTTTTTCTTTTTCTTTCCCCCACCCCACATTGTCTTAGCAGTACTTCAAAGTCATGGCTCGTGTTAAGTGATTTGATTTAGTAGTGTCTGAAGCGAGAAGATGAATATCAGCATAAGGAAAGATAATTCTGTTGTTTCGATTACATAGTAGATTGTCAGCTTATGATAGCAAAGGGAATTGTATCTATCTTGTTTTTCTCAAATCTTTTCCACAAGGGTTAATGGTCTTCAGGCTAGATGGATTTGGTCATCATTACCAGAGCATTGAAGCCTGCAGTAGGAGATAAAATACTAAGTAACCATTTTTGCACATTTTTTGCAGCTATTTCAGCACAATTAAGATTCTAGAACTAACTTACTAACCAATGGTTTGCAATAGCTTAGGTATGAGTTATTTTGGAAGTGAAAGTGTTTTTGTAATGGGCAAAAATGAAAAGACAGATTTTCTCACATCCAGTAGTTCTTGCTCAGCCCATCCCTTGTAATCACTGCTATACTAGACCTGTTATTTTAACCTTTTATCTCATATCTGATTACTGTTACAGATTTTTTGCTTCACACCCATTCTCCCTTGCCCCCACAGTGATTACTTATAACCGTCTGTTTCTAACTTATTTTACTTCAGTGTTGGCTTGAACCTTGTCCAGATATCTGCAACTTGTTCTCCATTAGCCACTGTTAGGCGCTATAATCTCTGCCATAATATTAGTTTCCAGCTCCTTTCTTCATTGTGTATTTGTTTTATTTTGTCTTTTTCATCTGTTATCTGTTCCCTCTCCTGGTTCAAATGAAAAGACCTTTTTAATAGATAGCACCAATCAATCCTATGCCAGTTAACCATGCTGTAACCAACCAGTTACAGCATGTCATGTATAATCTATGTATTCCTCTTCTGAGTTTATTGCTGAGAGAAGAAATACTAATTTTGTTGGTCTGATAACCTGAGCTGTCTTGAAAGCTAGATTAGAGAGATTCAGCTTTTTTTTTTTAATATTTGCTTTTGTTGGTGCTATTTGCAGTTAGTTGGAAATTAGAAATATTTTAAGATCTTATTATAATATATATAATATCCCAGGATAAATACTCTTCTGTTCATAATTTAAAAGTTCCTTTTTAAAAAGTCTTAGCTCTTTTAGCTTTGACACATCTTTAAATCTTCTCCATTCAGATGTAGCTTTTAAAAAGTAGTTTTAATTTAACTTTAATTAAACTGTTAATTTGTACTAGATACAGATTAATTCTTTCATACACATTTTTGCCATTTGTCAGCTGATTTATTTAGATAAAGTTTGCTTTTGGTTTTTAAAATATAAAACTTTAGGCTTTTAGTTGTGAGCACTTCCTTACAAGTAACGTTTTTGGGGTGGGTAATCTCTGCTTCTAATCAAAAGGCAGATTAAATGTAATCATCATTACATTTTCTCTTTTTAACTTGGATTTTGAAGTAGAGGCATCTTGATGGGCCTGAAAAGAATTGAAGTCAAGGATGCAGTTTATGGATCTCATAGTCATAGTGAAGAAAATGTTAAGAAGTATTATCATTTTTATTTCCAGTAACATATACTTTAGTGTTAGTATTCCTTGTGCTTTCAGTTTTTAGCCAAGAAACCATTTTTGATATAAATCAAACAGTGTAAGACTTGGACAGAAATTTCAAATTGAGTAGCAGTCTTCAGCTGAGTAATAAACTGATTTGAATCATGCACACACTTGAACACTGTAAACAACATGCATGCACACTCAGTGTCTCAAAAGTTATTTTACGATTCCTGTTTCAAGAAGATATTTATATAATTATCAATTTTTGTTTCAGTTAATTTCTATTGAGGCATAACTTTTATGCAGTAAAACAGCAGTCTCCCTGTGTTCCACCATAGTCACTTCCATAATCAGAGATCACCATAGATCACCATAGATTAGTTTTACCTAATATTGAACTCCTGCCTTCTATCATTTAACATCCACTTTGTGAGATCCATGTTGTTGCATAAAGCAGTAGTTTCTTTTTTCACTGATGTGCAGTATTCCCCTTGTGTGAATATACCACAATTTTATTGCCTATTCCACTGTTGGGCATTTGGATAGTTTCTAGTTTGGAACTATTATGAATATCGCTGCTGTGCGCAGTCTAGTGCCTATCTTTTGGTGACTATGCATACACCTTTCTCGTGGTGTATACGTAGGAGTAGAATTACTAGGTAATCAAGTATACATATGTTCAGCATTAGTAAATACTTCCGAATGATTTTCCGGAGTAGAAACAATTTATACTCCCATGAGCAAGAGTTCCAGTTGTTTCAGATCATGAATAACACTTAATATTGTCTTATCTTTTTATGTTTAGCTGTTCTGATAGGATTCTAGTGATACCTCTTCGTGGTTTTAATTTTTGTTTCCCTGATGTGTGATGATGTTCAACATCTTTTTCATGTGCTTTATGGCTATTTGGGTATCTTCTTTTGAGGAATACCTATTCAAGTCTTTTGTCCATTTTGAAAATTGGATCATCTTTTTGCTATGACTTGGAGAAGTTCTTTATATTCTGGATATACATCTTTTGCCAGATATATGTATTGCAAATACCTTTTCTCAATACCTTTTAATGTTTAACTCTCTTAATAGTTTCTTTTAGTAAACACAGATTCTTAATTTTAATGAAGTCCAGTTTATTAATCTTTTCTCTTATGGTTCTTTTTTCATCCTGTTTATCTTTCCCTACCCCAAAGTTATGAGGATTCATCCTTCATACTTCTAAAAGCTTTATTATTTAATTTTAGTTCTGTGATCTATCTCTAATTAATTTGTATAGGTGGTGTTATATAGGGAGTCAAGGGGTCTTTTTTTTTTGCCTGTGGATATCCGGTGATCCGAGAACCACTTATTTAAAAGACCATTATTCTCTCAACGAATTCTAGATGTACTGTTGTCAAAGTCAGGAATTCTATGGGTGGGTCTGTTTCTGGACTCTATTATGTTCCCTTGTTCTATTTGTCTCTTCTTACGCCTCAACTACAATTATTGTAACTTTGAATAAGTTTTGGTATCTGGTATTTAAATCCTCCAGCTTTGTTGTTGTTAACTCAGATTTGCCTTGGCTATTCTAGGTATTTTGCTTTCCATAGGCTGTTTTGCACTTTAGTCAATTTCTAAATGCAAAGCAAACCAAACCAAAAGAACAAACAAAAAACCCTGCTGGCATTTTGATTGGGATTGCTTGGAATCTTTGCCAATTTGGGTGGAACTGGCATGTTAACAATATTGAATCTTCCAGTCAGTGCTCATATTATTAGTATATTCTTCCTTCTGTTTATTTAGGTCTTCTTTAATTTCTCTCAGTACTGTTTTGTAATCTTCATTGTAGAAGTCTTGTACACCTTTGATTAGATTTCTTTCTGATATTTATTGTAACTTGGCGTGACTGTAAATGATTTGTTTTTAAATAGATTTTCTAATTTTTTTGTAATTCTAATACAACTGTTTTCTTTTTCTTTTTTCAAATTTATTTTGTACATTTAATAATTGAAAATATAAACAATAGAAACTAAAAAGAAAACACAGTTGAATAAAAACATCCATTTCTCAGTTAAACGTACTGGATACATAGAAATTACTTTTTAATCATACAATATGTTACACAATATATTTGGTTCATAATAACGCAGTCATACAGTATTTGTCATTTTGTGTCTGTCTTGCTTCACTCAACATAATGTCCTCCAGGTTCATCGATGTTGTCATATGCTTTATGACTTCATTTCTTCTTACAACTGCATAAAATTCCATTGTGTGAATACAGCACAGTTTGTTTATCCATTCATTGGTTGATGGACCACCTGGATTGTTTCCAGCTTTTGACAGTCGTGAATAATACTGCTATGAACATCGGTGTGCAGATGCCTCTTTGTGTCACTGCTCTCAGTTTTTCTGGGTATATATCCAGTAATGGTATTGCAGGGTCATGTGGCAAATCTATGTTCAACTTCTTTAAGAACTGCCAAACAGTCTTCCACAGTGATTAAACCATTCTACATCCCCACCAACAGTGAAAAAGTGTTCCTGTCTCTCTACATCCTCTCCAACACTTGAGGTTCTCTGTCTTTTTAATAGTGGCCATTCTGGGGCCGGCTCGATAGCCCAGTGGATAGGGTGCCGGCATACCACATGGGAGGCCCTGGGTTCGATTCCCGGGGACCTCTCCTAGCGGGCAGACTGCCTTGAGAATGGCAAGCCGCCATGGGCGGGCCGGAGCCGCCGTGGGCAGGGCAAGAAGCTGCCACGGACATGGCAAGAGCCGCCACGGGCAGGGCAGGTCGCCC
>PVKH010044400.1:0-10610 GCA_004027955.1 Chaetophractus vellerosus | reverse complement strand
GGCTCCGGCCCGCCCATGGCGGCTTGCCATTCTCAAGGCGGTCTGCCCGCTAGGAGAGGTCCCCGGGAACCGAACCCAGGGCCTCCCATGTGGCTTCCCAGCGAGCTCTTTATCCACTGAGCTATCTAGCCGGGCCCCTCAATGTCTTCTTAATGTCTTTTATGTCTTTAGCAATATTGTCTTTCAACTCATTAATCTGATTTTGGTAATTTGTATGAATCTTGTTGATTAGCTGTCACAAATCCTATGTCTGGGGCTTTGATATATTCCTTTGCTTGGGCCATTTCTTCCCTTTTCTTAATATGGCTTGTAATTTTTTGCTGATGTCTAGGCATCTGATTAGGATGGTGCATTTACTCTGTTGCTCACATTCTCTCTTTTGCAGGGATTTAGTGGTGGGCGATTGTGTTATTGCTATTCTTCGAGTCTTGGCTCAACCTGTTCTAGGTCTTTAGAATTGTCCCTGTTGGTTGCTCAAATCTGGGCCCTGGACTCAGTAATGGGTTGCAGACCCACTTCCAAGGACCTTGGGGCAGGAGGTTCTAAAGGCCAGGAAAAGCCTCATTTATTTTTAATTTCCTCACATGGACTTCCTTGGTCTGCCAGCAGATGGCACTCTTCATCAGCCCTCTCAGTTCAAAGCCTGGTTGGACTGTGTTATGTCCAGATTCTTTTCCTGTGCTCCTCTCTCTTCTAGGTGGTGTCCAGCCTTCCCCTTATGTCCTAAACCTTAGAAAAAATATTTTTCCAGGCCATTTCTGCCTGTCCTCTATTTTTCTTGGAGAGAAGCGAGTCTTGTGTCTCTCTAATCCTGCAGCATATATATATATATATAAAGACTTTTATTTATTTATTTATTTATTTATCCCTCACCTTGCTGCTTGTGCTCTCTGTGTCCATTTGCTTTGTGTTTTTCTGTGTCTTCTTGTCTCCCTTTGTTGCGTTACCTTGCTGCACCAGCTCACCGCACCGCGAGGGCCGTCAGCTTACCATGCTGCCCGGGCCAGCCTACCTTCACCAGGAGGCCCTGGGAATCGAACCTAGGGCCTCCCATATGGTAAATGGGAGCCCAAACAATTGAGCCACAGCCGCTTCCCAGCATATACTTTTAACTAATCAGTGAATATAAAACATTTTTGCAACTTGTGAACCTGAAATACCTTTTCAGAGGGAGAGAGCTTGGAGGAGAATGATAAAATCTGCCTCTGAAACATAATGGTTCCATATTCATGCCTCCCTCAAACTGTATATGTATAGTACATCATCACTGCAGAGAGAGAAATCCACAAGAGCTTAGTTAGAAAAGCTTCAAGGGAAGAAGATATGTCATCTGAACTCTGAAGTATGGGTCAGAGTTGCAAGGATGAGAGGAAGAGGGTGGACCTGAAATATGGATGAGGGTGAGGAAAACATGAACAGGAGTGGTTCTGAGGTTGGAGAGAAAAAAAAATCACAAATGAGAGTGGCCTGTTTAAAGAACAGGATGCAGAGAGGGGATTAATGGAAGAGAAGGCTGCAAAGGTACCTAGGGAAGATTCTGGAAGGCCCTGTATGTGAGGCTAAGAAAGTTAGACTTTAATCTGTAGGCAGTGCATAGACCCTGAATGTTTTTGAGAAATTCACCTACTATACCATTCATTTGATAAATCGTTATATATTATCTTATTACATTTTCTGTTCTGATGTTCTGTTATTCAATTGTTTTTCCACCAAGCAATATTTTACTTTTTTCTCCTTTTATAGATAAAAAGTAATTTAAATTTTTTTAGGAAAAATTGAACTAAACCATAAACAAGTACAACCAAGACAGAGACCATTTATACAGTCCCATCTATTCCTCCAATCCACTGTTATCAGACAAGTCTAGGGAAGATCACAGTATTGTAAGGCTTAATGAAGGCAAGGATGAGCAAAATATGCTGTTTCCATCTCCACCTCATTCACAGGTGCCAGCAACCAGCATTGGTGGTGCCCAGGCCACTGTTCCAGGCCCTTGCCCTAGACCAGGGGTTCTTAACAAGGGATCTGTGAGCTTGAATTTAAATAAAAATATATATATTATTCTTGTGGGGATGTGTTGGTGTGTGTGTGTGTGAGATATTTATTAAATAACACACTGTACAGTGTGGACTTAGTCAGGGGTCTGTGGTTTTCACCTGACTGGCAAAGGTGTCCATGGAACAAAAAAGGTTAAGAACCCCTGCCCTAGACTAAGAAGTTAACACTGTAAGACTGACCCAGTGGAGAAAAAGGAAGGACCACTCCCCATCAGATGAAAACTCAGAATTTTTGTTTCATGGACCTGCAACCCCTGCTTACTCAACAAGTGTTCATAAGTGCCAAGTCTTCTAAGTCTGGACAGGTTTACTTTTCTAGGTAAACTCCTAGAGACTGGCTCTTGGTCTTCATTAAATCATAAACATCTATTAAGCTCCTATTATAGACTAGCCACTGTGCTAGACACAAGACATCAGAACCTGGACTCCAAACTTTGCCATCAATCTTTCTTTTCCCTACCCCCACTCCCACCCCCATATATAATGTATCAGTAAGTCCTGTCTGCTCTATCTTAAGTAACATATCCATCCTCACCCCGTTGCCCAAAGTATCCAGAATCCAATCACTTTTCACTATCCTTCACCATCTCTCACTTGGGCTATTGCAATAATCTACAATACCTGAAACCCTGCCTACCTTTCCACCTTCATTTTCTACTAGCCTTCATGCTATTCCTAGAACATGTCAAGTTGATTCCCTCTTTCGGGTCTTTGCACTTGCCCAAGTTCTCTTTATCTGGAACAAACTTCACCCAGATCTTTGCAGGCCTCTTCTCATCCTTCAGACCTAAGCTTATGTGACAGTCTGAAGTTCTTTCATGAATCCCAAAAAGAAAAAGATGTTTTTGAACTAACTCATTCCCTGTAGATGTGAAACCCTTTTGATTAGAATACATCAGTGAGGCTTGACTTGGGTTGAATCTCCACCCTTTTTCTGGGTCTGATAAAGACGGAGACAGAGAGAGAGACACAGGGGAAAAGGAAGCTACCGTTTTTGATCCTGCCATGTGAGAGAGGACTCCAGGTCCACCTACAGCTGCAGAAAGACAGAGAAGTTCTGAGAGACTGAGAGAGGAGGTCCAAATGAGACAAGCCCAATGCCTCGCCCACAGCTGAGCTCAGGAGATGGAGGGGAAGGCAGAGACCTCAGCAAAGATGAGCAGCCATCTTGTTTCATCACGTGGCAGGACCCTGAGAAAGCATCTCTGCTGATGCCTTGTGTGACAGTTTGAGATTATTTATGAATCCCAAAAAGAGAAAGATTATATTTGTAAACTAATCTATTCTTCTGGGTGTGATACCCTTTGATTGTATTAGATTCCACTGAGATGTCTTTGATTAAATTATGTTAAGATTAGGGCTTTGATTCAACCATGTGCCTTGTTATGTGGCAAAAGAGCCAAGGATCTCCAGCAGCCAGTCTTCAGGAAGGAAGCATCACCATGAGATGCCTTGATTTGGACATTTTCCTGGAATCTGTAAGCGAATGAATTCCAAAATGTTCAAGACCAACCCATTTCATGGCATCTGCTTTAAGCAGCTTAGGAAACTAAAACAGATTTTGGAGTCAGGAGAGCGGAGTGCTGCTATTGCAAATACCAAAAAATGTGGAAACAGCTTTGGAATTGGGTAATGGGTAGAGGCTAGAAGAACTGTGAGATGTTTGGTAGAAAAGGTTTAGATTGCTTTGAAGAGACTGCTGATAGAAATATGGTTGTTAAAGGTACTTTCAATGAAGACTCAGAAATGATGAATGTCTAAGAAACTGGAAGAAAGGCAGTACTTGTTTTAAAGTGACAGAGAACTTGGCAAAATTGAGTTCTGATATTAGATGGAAGGCAGAATTTGAAAGCAATGAGCTTGGATATTTAGCTGAGGAGATTTCCAAACAAAGTGTGGAAAGTACAGCCTGGTTTCCTCCTTGCAGTTTATAAATGCATGAGGAAAGGGATAAGCTGAGAATTGAAATCCTGAGTACAAACAACAACAACAAAAAAAAAACAACCCAAAAACAACAGAAATCGATAGTTTAGAAAGTTCTGAGCTTCTGGAAATCAAGTCCCAGGGAATAGTGTTCCATGTGAGGATTTACTTGAATATGAAACCAGTCAGCCACTTCAGTGCAAGTCAGCATTGAAGGCGCAGTTATCCAGGAAAGATCTGTGGAAAGTCCTCTTGTCTGATGGTTTGGACCCCTATGTACTACATGCAAAACCAACAAGTTTTTTTGTGAGATCTGTATGAACAGAACCACTGCCAGCCTGGACTAAAAGGACAGAAAAGGAACAGATTGAAGAAAAAATGACTTCAAGAGCAGAACCATGGAAGCTGAGGTCTGGACCAAAGACATCTTCTTTGGCCAGGACAGCAGACACACTCATGTATGTGGAAAGGGTGAGTATGCCCTAGAACTTGGATAGGGAGGGCCTTCCACTAGGTTTTTCAGGAAGAGTGCTGCTGCCCATCTTCAGAGAGTGTGGTGCATATTTTCCAGACACTGCAGAGAGTCTGGCCACAACCCCACTGTTCTGAGAGGGTTGAGCCTGTGCCCTGGAGATTGCAGAGAGTCTGGCTACCACCCGAGTTTTCTCAGAGGGTGGGGTCTATTCCCCAGGGATTGAGGAGAGTCTGACCATGACCCCACTGTTCTCAGACGGTGGAGCCATCACCTCAGTGTTTGGGGAAGAGAATGGCCACTGTGCAAGCTCTTGGAAAGGGCAGAGCTGCCATTCCATCGGGCCCTGTCCTGGTTTGAATTTTTTGAGGACCCCAGATAATTATTTTCTTAAGCTAACCCATTCCTGTGCCTGTAAGCCTATTGTATGTGGGATCATTTGGTTAGATTCAGTTAAGGGACCTTTTGATTCGATCACTTTTGATTAGATCACCTCAGTTAAGGGCCTTTGATTAGATGGTGGGTCCCATAGTAGGTCCTAATTCTTTTACTGGAATCTTATATAAACTGAGAACTGAAAGCAGAGACACACAAGGAAAGAGAACTACCATTTTTACCATGCCCTGTGAGAAAGGACTCCAGGATCACCTACAGCAGCAGAAAGATAGAGAAACCCTGAGAGGCTGAGAGAGAGGCCAAAGGCTGGAATCAGTGGAGTAGTCCAAAGCTGAAGAGATGAGGCCCAGGGAGAGAAAAGCTATATGCCTGATCACTCACAGCTGAGCTCGGGGAGGAAGTGAGCCTGGAGGAGAAGGCAGAAACTGGCCACCATTTTGCCTTCCCATGTGCCAGGAGTCCAGAATCACCAGCAGCCAACCTTTGGTAAGATAGCATCTCTGATGATGCCTTGATTTGGACATTTTCACATCCTTAACCCTAATAAATTCCCATTATAAACAGCCAACAAATTTCTGATATTAAACATTGGCAGCCTGTGGCAAACGAAAACAGGCCTGGAGGACAAAACATAATTCCATAGATGACTCTCAGACCCTGAAATCTAATGGAGTATGCCCTGCAGGGTTTCAGAACTGTTTGGGACCCATGGGCCCTGCTTTCCTTCTAATTTTTTCCTATGGGAATGGAAATGTTTATCCTATGCCTGTCTCTCCTTTGTATACTAGAATCAGATAATTTGTTCTCAGGGGAATAGTACCCCAGCACAGATTACACCTATAACCAATTTTGATGAGACTTTGTGCTTAGTAGTGTTACTGAAATGACTTAAGACTTTAGGGATCTTGTGATGGAATGAATGTATTTTGTACATAGAAATAACATGTCTTTTTGAGGTCCACAGAGTAGAGTTTGGTGGTTTGAAACTGTATGTACCCAAGAAAAAAATGTTCTTAAATCTACTCCATTCCTGTGGGTGTAAACCCATTGTAAGTAGGACTTTTTCATGAGGCAGCTTCAGTTAAGGTGTGAACTACCTCATTCTGGTTGGATCTTAATCCTCTTACTGGAGTCCTTT
Source organism: Chaetophractus vellerosus (assembly GCA_004027955.1). Lineage (NCBI taxonomy): Eukaryota > Metazoa > Chordata > Mammalia > Cingulata > Chlamyphoridae > Chaetophractus > Chaetophractus vellerosus. The sequence goes on along the minus strand of PVKH010044400.1, from coordinate 4,624 downwards.
ATAAATGGATTGAACACAGAGAAAGAGAAAGAAAGCCATGGAAGCAAGAGGCTGAACTCAATGAGACCCATAAGAGAAGGAAGAGACCAGAAGACACTGTCATGTGCCTTGCATATGGCAAAGGAGCAAAGGATCTCTGGCAGCCAGTCTTCAGGAGGGAAGCATCACTTTGATTGTGCCTTGATTTGGACATTTTTCTGGACTCTAACCATAAGTGAATAAATTCTCATTGTTTAAGTCCAAACCATTTCATGGTATCTGCTTGAAGCAGCTTAGGAAACTAAAACAAGATATTTTACACTTTTGTGTACTCTCACAATACCTAGGACAGAATCAGGCACACAGTAGGCACTTTAATAATTAAGTTTTGACAGGAAGACTGGTTTTTATTTTTAAAAGTTATTTTAACAAAAATATCTTCAAAAAGAATTAACTTTGACTTTTAAAATCTGATGCTTGTTTCTTTAAAAGATAATTGAAGGGGACAGAGGTGGCTCAAGCAATTGAGCACCTCTCTCCCATATGGGGAGTCCCAGGTTTGGTTCCTGGTGCCTCCTAAAGAAAATGGACACAGAGCAAACAGCGAGTGCAAACAACGGGGGGAGGGGGGGAATAAATAAATAAAATAAATCTTAAAAAAAAAAGGGAAGCGGATGTGGCTCAGGCAACCGAGCTCCCACCTACCACATGGGAGGTTCGTGGTTTGGTTCCTAGTGCCTCCTAAAGAAGACAGTGAGTTGGCGTTACAGGCAGGCGCGGTGAGCTGATGCGGCAAGATGACGCAACAGGAGACACAAGAGGAGGGACATGATAGGAGACACAACTAAGTAGGGAGCAGAGGTTCCTGGTGCCTCCTGAAGAAAACGACCAAGACGGCGAGCTGACGTGACGGGCAGGTGCGGCAAGCTGATGCAACAAGATGACACAACAAGAGACATAAAAAGAAAACACAATGAGAGACACAACAAAGCAGGGAACGGAGGTGGCTCAAGTGATTAGGTGCTTCCCTCCCACATCGGAGGTCCCGGGTTCAGTTCCCGGTGCCTCCTAAAGACACAGCACACAGCAAGTTCAAACAATGAGGGGGTGGGGAGAAATAAATAAATAAAATAAATCTTTAAATAAAAAAGATAATCTAGGGGAACAGATGTGGCCCAAGCAGTTGAGCACCTGCCTCCCACATGGGTGGTCCCAGGTTTGGTTCCCGGTGCCTCCTGAAAAAATCAAAACTAACACCAAGCAAAATAAACAATAAAACCAACTCAGGGAAACCAATGTGGCTCAGTGATTGAGCACCAGCTTCCCACATATGAGGTTTCAGGTTCAATACCCAGCCCCTAGCACCTCAAAGAATAAAGAAAAAAGACAATTGACTGTATAACAAAAACAATAACAATGAATTGTGAGTTTTAAAACATATAAGTAAAGTGTATGACAATAATAGTATAAAAGCAAGGAAAGAAATAAAAGTACACTATTATAAGGTTCTTACACTATACATGAAATGTGATAATATCACTTGAAGGAAGATTGTGATAAGTTAAAAATGCACATTACAAATCCTGAAGCAATCACTAATAAGAAAACTGAGTTACAGCTAATAAACCAACAAAGGAGAAAAAATGGAATCCTAAAAATTACTAAATAATCCACAAGAGAAAAGTGGAAATAAATAGCAAGATAATATGTTTAAACCTAACCATATCAATGATCACATTAAATGTAAACAGCCTCAACGCCCCACAAAGGCAAAGATTGTCAGATTGGATTAAAAAACAGTACCCTGGGGGGCAGATGTGGCTCAAATGGTAGGGCATCCGTCTCCCATATGGAGGGACCTGGGTTCGATCCCCGGGACCTCCTGGTAAAAAAAAAAACAAAAACAGTACCCAATTATATGCTACCTATAAGAAACACACTTTAAGTATAAAGACACAAATAGATTAAAAGTAAAAGGATAAGACATCTGGTCAACAAAGATGGTGACGTAAGAGCTCCAGGGTGCCATTCCTCCAAAGAATCTTTGAACAACTGAAAAAAACTGACAGAGCCATCATCCACAAAGCTCCAGAAAAGAGATAATGGATTGCAATAACTGGGCAATTAATGAATCAAGAAAACACAGGTTTAAAAATGGTAGAAGCTTGTGGCACCTTTGCTGGCCTCTCCCCTACTCCCAACCCAGTGCTAGCCTGTACTCCCATTGTGGGTCTCTAGCCCTTTTCCGAAGGGAGCAGACTAACCCCTATGAGCCTACTGGGGTGCCTATATGTTTGTGCCAATCTATTGAATGGCAGCCTGAAAGACTGAATCAGGAAACTTAATCTCAGACTTGCCCTCCCAGAATGTGCACTGCAGATAAATCAGCCTGCAAATGTAAGAAACAATAAAGTCAAAGTGGCCTGGTGCAAAGGATTACTGGATGGTCAATCGATTTTTGACAAGGTGGCCAGGTCCACTCAACAAATGGTGCTGGGAAAACTGGATATCCACATGCAAAAGAATGAAAGTAGATCTATACCTCACACCATAAACAATAGTTAACTCAAAATGGATGAAAGATCTAACTATTAAACCAAAATCATAAAACTCATAAATAAAAACAAAAGGAAGCATCTTCAGGACCTTGTGTTAGGGAATAGATTCTTAGACTTTATACCCAAAGCATGAGCAACAAAAGAAAAAATAGATAAACAGGACTTAATCAAAAACTTTTGTGCATCAAAGGACTTTATTATGATAAAGACAACTTACAGAATGGGAGAAAATATTTGGAAGTCATAGATCCAATAAGGGTTTAATATCCAGAATATATTAAGAAAACTTACAACTCAACAAAAAAAGACAAACCACCAAGTAATAAATAGGCAAAGGACTTGAATAGACATTTATTCAAAGAAGATATACAAATGGCCAATAAACACATGAAAAGATGCTCAACACCATTAGCCATCAGAAATGCAAATTAAACACACAATGAGGAAGAGGGGCAAAATGGTGACAGAGTAAATAGCTCCAAGAGTCAGCTCATCCTACAGGGAAGTTAGTAATCAGCCAGAGCTATATAAATCACCTGTTTGGTGGCTCTGGAGACCAGAAGAGCATCCTGCAACATCCTTTGAAGAATGGAAGGAGGAGACTGCCCATCTGCAGTGAAAATTCTTTGAGTAGAGCACTCCATGCTGCAGAGGCTGGTGCCCATCCTCTGCTGGCAACATAAGCTGCCTTGGCAGCTATTCCCTGGCTGGAGTTGGAAGCTCCATTTCCCAAAAATGGGGGAGGAAGAGACAGTTAGGCAGTGATTTCAGCTATTGATCAGTAAATTCAGCAGGCTAAAGTCCAATCCTAAGAACTGCTAAAGTTTGAACCTGTCCAAGTCAGAAAGAGGCCGGTAGCCTCCATTTGAACTCTGCCCCAGCATGAGGAGAAGCAGGGCTGGTTGAAAACTCCCAGTGAAGGTAGGGAGAGGCTTCTTTCCAGTCATGTCAGATTGCAGCCCTAGCCAAGGCTCCAGCCCCACCTCCAGCAATGATGAAGTTGGAGGCATCTGCACTAGCCTCTCTGGACAACTGAAGACACTCACTTTAGCCCCACATGAAACAGACTGGTGGGCAAGCCTGCATATACATCTCTGTCCCCAATAGGATAGGAAGGAAGCAGTGTTTCCTCAACCTCTCCAGGCAACTGCAGATGCTTTTGGCCCACATGGACTATAGTGTTAGGCACTCCTGTGGCTCCAACCCCACCTGAGACAGGGCAGAAGGGATAGTGCTCCCTCAGCCTCTCCAGGCAACTGCACCTGCTTTCAATCTGCATGGACTGGGCTGCTGGATACATCTCTGACTCCATCCCCACCCTGGAGAGGGCAGGAAGAGGGATAATGCACCCTCATCCTCTCCAGGCAACTGCAGTTGCTTACAGTCTGCACAGACTAGATTGTTGGGCAAACCTGTGGATACATCTCTGCCCCCAGGAGGAAAAGAGGGGAGTGGTGTTTCCTCAACCTCTCTGGGCAACTGCAGGTGCTTTCAGCCTGCAGGGAATAGAGTGTTGGGCCCTCCTGTGGTTTCATCCCCATCCCTGACAGAGCAGGAATAGGGACAGTGCTCCCTCACCCTCTCAGGGTAACTGCAGCCATTTTTGGCCTGCATGAACTAGATTACTGGACACATTTGTGGCTCCAGCCCTGCCCCTGAGAGAACAGGAAGAGGGACAGTGCTCCCTCACCCTCCCCATGGCACTGCAGTCACTTTTAGCTTACATGGGTTAGATTGCTGGGCACACTGGAGGCTTCATTCCTATCCCTGGCAGGGGAAGAGGGGAACCGGTGCTCCATCAGTCTACCTGGGCAACTGCGGTCAATTTTGACATGCATGGCTTAATTTGCTGTCCACACTTGTGGCTCCATCCCCACCCTAGGAAGGGGAGGAAGGGGTGTGGAGCTTCATCAATCTCTCTGGGCAACTACAGACAGTCTTGGCCTGCACAGCTTGGATACTGCACATGGCTGTGGCTCAGTCCCTACCCCTGGCAGGGGAGAAAGGTGATAGAAGTGTCATCATTCCTGAGGTAATACAGGCAGCTTTAGCTTCCATGGCTTACAGTACCAACTGCACCCTCATTT
>PVKH010044399.1:0-10613 GCA_004027955.1 Chaetophractus vellerosus | reverse complement strand
TATCTCTTAAGCTTCATGTACTGTGCCAGTTAATTTACACATCATTGGACTGAATCTTCATAACAACTCTATGAGGTCAGTACTGTTGTTATCTCCACTGTACTCATGATACCACAGCACAAGACAGGTTGCATAACCCAAGACTGCACACTAGTAACAGCAGGGAGCCCAAACTCTTCACCCTCACAGTAGCCAGGGTGGAATTTGTAACTACGCTGGTATCCCTGGCATCCCTTGACTGGTAGGCTTAAAACCCCTTCTCTAATTGCACTGCCTACCTTCATTTTAAAAGAAAGTACAGCTAATGAATACAACATGACTCTCAAAGTATCAGCCCCCAAACAGCCTGAAAACAGACTGCTGGACTATCTCATGCCAAAGATAAGTGAAGTAACCCCTAGCCTTAAAAGAATATTTAAAGAAAACAAGCTTTTGAGGTTCCCATCAACATTTCAAATGTGATTAATGCACCACAAGAGAAAGCAATCTCAGCTTCCCAAACTTGATGAAATCCTGGCAAGGCACACACAGGCCTTAGGAAATGTAATCAAGTGCATGGCGGATGAAAGGACCAGGGGTGTGTGCACTCGCACCTGGGGAACAGCAAGCAAGAGCTAATTTTAGGGCTGGCTGGCCTGTTCCAATCCCTTTAACTTAATTACATACTTCCTCTAATAGAACTTAGAGACTGGCCTTGATTCAGATGTAAGAGACAAATTCAGGTGCACACCCCTGCCCATCTATGGATAAAATTAGTATAGATTGTAAATGTATTTATAGAATCTGTTTCTTCAATTGAGCCTAAGGGGCTCTACAAATAACTCATTATCAACTAAGATAAGGCAATACATTTTTTTTAGTTAAATTAAACTATATGGCATTGTGGAAAAGGCAAAACTATAGAAACAGTAAAAAGATCAGCGCCTACCATGGATTCAGAGGATCAGCAGGTGCGGAGCAGGGAGCAATGGGCATTTTTAGGGAAAGAAAACTATCATATGATGCTGTAATGGCAGATATACGACATTATGCATCTATCAGTACTCAAAATTGTACACACAGGGTGAAGCCTAACATCAACTAGTCCCTTTAGTTACTAATAATGTATCGATTTTGGTACATCAATTGCAACAAATGTGCCATTTTTTTATATAAAGCAAGATGTTAATAATAGGGAAACTACCGGTGTACAGGGAAAGATATGGGAACTCCGTACTTTCTGTGCAATTTTTCTGTACAGCTAGAACTGCCCAATTTTTATTTTTTACAAAGTTATATCAACATGGGTAAAATCTTGACCACATCAATATAAAAAACAATGTCCTATATAAGGAATGACACACAGGTTTTATTTCATGTGCCAATTCCAATAAATTGGGAATGACTTTGCAGCCACATCTACACTTTGTGGGAAAGAATTCCATGACCAATTGGCTCTGCCTGTCAGGTACCTGGGGAGGAAATGACCACATACATCTAATCTATGTGCCGCCCTGCCCCATCCTATACCCTTACCCTCGAATTGATTATCCAAAGACCAATGAAGAGTAGAGAATCTATCAACAATGATAGAGAGATCTTTACAAGAATTTGAAGTATTCAATATATTCTCCTTGACTCACGACTCTAAATCAAGCCATTAAACATGTTCAAAATAAGCAACATTTTTTAATTGCTTTAGTTTGGGTGTTTTGATTTTCCATTTCCAATCTTCTTGGATTTTCTGTGATGCCACCATCCTTTTCACCTTAACTGAGAGATGCAAAAAAATATGAGCTGAATTGGGTTAGTCCCAACTCACTGAACTCCCTACAGCCACCTCACCCCCCACTCCCCACCCCCCCCCATGACCACAGATCCCATTGTTCTGAGACAATGTGTCATTTCCTCCAAACAGGTAGCTAGTAAATAAACAATCAAATGCTGGAAATGAAGTTTATTTTAGCCTCTCAAAGCCCGGTTGGGGAGTTGGGGGGGGGGGGGAGCCTGGGGGGGGGAAACACCATGATGAGGACAAGGGACTCCTCTTTGCAATGAAAAGGTCTACTAGCTATTAAATTAAAAGTTGTACTCACTTCAATAATCTTCAATGAGACTAGGGCAGAATTGCTTTCCAACTTTTCCTAATCATCTGTCATTTAAATTTCCAACAAAGAGGAGACCATATACCAGCGAATGCCAGCTAGCCATTAAGAATATCCTAGCATGTGACCCAAATGATCATGCTACCAAGCTGGCCTCTTATCGTGGTCATTCTTGATAAGGAAAAATTAATTTCATGGACAACATCTCAGCTTAAATGCCATCTCCTCCAAGAAGCCTTCCTTGACCTGCCGCCCCTTTCAGATGATGTTAAGAAAAATCTGTCACGTGCTCCAGAAACACTCAATTTATCCATTCAGCGTTCAGCTTGCTTCTAGTTACAAGCTCAGGGTGTAGATTCAAAAGGTCAACAGAGCCTCTCAAAAGTCACACATGCTCAACAAATGAGGAAACGCTGGGGTTGCCATCAGTACCTCAGGTGGGGCACTAAGGGCTCCTGCAGAGTCCAGGGCCTGTGACCTACCCCGACTCTAACCATTACCTCAGGGAAGCACTGAAACTCGCTGCTTCTCAAGTGGCTTCATAATGCAAAACAAAAGAAAAATCTCCTCATAAGATGGTCTTTTATTTTGAAAAAATTACTTAGAAATTGCGTGTGTGTATATTATATACATATACATAAACATGGAGATAGACCATGACAGTTCATTAAGCGCTAATATCTCAGAATAAACAGAATTTAAAAGAAAAAATAAACTCTAAGTTCTAGGCTCCATGGATGCAAAGCCACATCCTTCTATTAACCACTAAATTCCCTGTAGCCACCATCCTGCCTTTAAGAAGGTTTTCCATTAAATGAGCATGTGAGTGAAAGGATGAGGGTGATGACGACGACAACAATGACAACACAGTAAACACTTCCTGGGTGCCGGGTATTACTCTACACACTTTGTAAGCGTAACTCATTTTTACCTCCCATCAACCTTATGAGTTGCACCCTATGGTACTTACAGGGCTTGTACCTTTGCTGTCATTGTGCAAACCCAGAAAGATGCATGGAGAGGTTAAGTAATCTGGCAAAGCTCCCCAGGTAGGAAGTGGCTGCTCTCAACTGTTTCTGTCTGGTGTAGGAGTGCCAAGTGATTGCATGACTGACGGACGGACTGATGGACGGACGGACTGACTGATGCTGGGGGCCACTTGCATAAGGAAGGGCAGAGAAATGACTTTTTAAAAGACTGCTCAACAAACTCTTCAATTTGATTTTTAAAAACATGATGTTTATCCAAAAAGAAAATGTATTTAGAGAAAAGCATTCAAATTGTAAATCATGTTATTATTTAAATCCCATTATCTGTACTGAGTCTTTCCATCCAAATTATGTAAGTAAATTTTTAAGACAGAAAAGCCCAAAATTGAAACGCTCACCAGTGGTTTGAATGTCTTTCCTCAGAGAGAGACAGGGCCCCTCTCCGAGAACCTCACTGTATTCTACATTATTTGGATAAAAGACTTGATTTTTCACAACTTCAAAGGGGAGCACATGTAAACAATGACCCATAAATCAGGAACTACCGAAGCAGAAAGCAAGATGAGAGAAATAAATAATAACTCCGCATAAAAAAGAAAAGAGAAAAAAATATTTAGCCAGAAAGCAAACAAGTTTTACTTTACAATTTATCCTGGATTTTTCCTCTTCTCTAAGAAACATCATGAACTAAAATATCCATGTTTTTTACAGTTAGAAAAATCAAAAAAGAATTCTGGGGGATAAAGTAGGTCCTACTCACCCTCACCCCACCACTGGCATTCTTGGGGCCTATCATGGGGGCTTCTGAGAGTTTTTAGACCTGGGGTCTCCCAGTCACAGAGGGCTTCAACTTCAGGCCTAGGCATGGTCTCATACTGAGCTTAGATATACGGTCACTATAATGTACGACTGGATTGAAATTACACTACAATCAACTTTAAACTCGAATCCCATTACCAAACCACATACCCTACAAGACATAGATAATTAATATTTTTTATGAAACTATTATTATCTCAAAAATAGCTGTCACTCCACATGGCATATTATGCATGCACTAAAAGCACTTTCACTGGGGCCAGCTGTAGCCCAATTGGTAGGGTGCCGGTTCACCATATAGGAGGCCCCAGGTTCGGTTCCCGGGGCCTCCTCGAGCGGGCAGACCGCCTTGAGAAGGCAAGCCACCACAGGCAGGGCAAGCCCCCGCATGCAGGGCAAGCCACCACGAGCAGGCAGACCGCCGCGCAGTGAGCTGACTCGGCGGGTCACCGCAGCGGGGGGAGACAAGCAGACACAGAAGAACGCAAAAATGAACACAGCAAGAACAAGCAGAAAGGGGAGGATATATAATAAATAAAAAATAAATCTTTAAAAATATATAAATAAATAAATAAAAGCACCCCACTAATTTAATAGGTATAAATATTTTAAACATTTATTCCCTTTTTTGATGTAGTGTGGAAGTTGCCCATGTTGCCCTGGACCTCTGCCCGGGACAGGGGCCTGTCCCTTTTCTGTAAGCATGTACCAGTGCTTACAAGAGAAGGGATGTGTGGCTCGCCCAAGTTTGACCTGAGAGATAAGCAGGTGGGAAGGAATACCCAGTCTGCTGGGCCTCCAGTCCACACCATGGGTCACTGAAGCCGTCTTCCTCAGCCAAGCCCTCTTCCCAAAGCCACTAGGAAAGGGTCAGTCACCCAGAAGGTGCAGGCTCTTGCCCTGAATCAGATTCAATCCAGCTCCAATCAAAACAGCATTGCAGGAAAAATAACCCTCCACTTTTTTATTTTAAGCTACATAATTAGTGTCCACCACACAAGTTAGGACTTGGAGGTGTGCTGTACTGAGGTGAGTTTTTGTGGGCTCTGAAGGCAGCTAGAGGACCTGATTTATAAATCCTGGGGCAAGTGATAGCTATGCATAAAATACATATATACCATTATTTGAATGCTTATTACTAAGCATCTTACATATACTCACACAATACCTCATACAATATTATAACAAGGATGTAAGGGGGCTATTATCATCCCAACTTTACAGAAAACTTAGTCTCAATGTGGCTGAGTGGTTTCCCCATGTCAGTCAGCTATTAGTGGAAAAGTCAGGATTCGAATCCCAAGTCAGCATGACTCCAAAGTCCATCTCCACCCCCGTGAAAGGGGGGGCCCTCAGGGCCAAAGGTTCACCTACCCACTAGAGCAGCACTGTCTAATAGAACTTTTAGCAATGATAGAAATGTTCCTTAGCTGAGCTGTCCAATTAATAGCCGTTAGCCACACGTGACTATTGAGCACCTGAAACACGGTTAGCGTAACTAGGGAATTAAATTTATATTTCACTGTAATTAATTTACCTGTAATTATTTACATTTAAATAGCATAAAATTAGCCAGCATAAGCGCTAGAACATATGGACTATCCACAGCAAGTTTGGCACTAAAAAGTGAGCATCCCAACCCTTAGGCCTGTGCTTGTTCCTGTTTACAGACTAGTTCTCTGGCTCCTGCCATCACTGGACTAGTCTGAACCTCAGGAACTAATCAGCAACTCCGTGCTAAGTCAAAGGGCCTCCACGTGTTGTGCATTTCTTCTTCATATGGTCATACATTGTATTTTTACAATCCATGAAAGTGTGGCTCAGAGAGGCTAAGTAATTTGCCCAATGTCACACAGCTAATAAGTGGCAGGAACCAGGATTCAAACCACATATCTTCTGACTCCAGCTTGTTTAAAGCTGGAACTTAACTACCACCACCTTTTGTCAAATGAGAATATTTCCTTTCCCAATTATCTCATAGTGTTATAAGGATAAAATGAGATCATGGATCTGAAAACGCATTGAAGGTGTAAGCAATTTACCTGGATACTTTTTTATTGTGAAAAAACAAAACCAAAAAGACCATGCAGCTTTTCAGAGCCTATTAGTGGAAGGATTCACTCAAACCTACACCTGTTCTGAAATGCAGGGTAACCACTTATGTCTGGGAGATCCTATTTTTTTCACACGAGAGTCCTGAAAAGCCAGAGTGGCCTACTATTTTTGAGCTAAAGTTTAAAGAAGGCAAACTGTGTTTCTGTCCATGTTGTCAACTGGCCTTAGGAAAGGTGGGACCCAGACAGCACCCTGAGTCCAGGAGAAGACTTGGGGGACAGACGCCTCCACACCCGTATCCTCCATCTGAACATCATCTGCTGCAAACCATGATTTCTACCAATAATGTGGGAACATGCAGCTCCCAGGACCTCACTGGCAAATGAGGGCAGGTCCAGAGCTAACCCACTACGACAAAAACAAAATGAAAAAAACACGATACAGTGGAAGCGAGCCTAACATCTAGCCACAGTAATCAGGCCAGCCTGTCTCTATTGTTTTTGTTCTAATTAGCGGCTGCTGTTCAGTTCAAGCATTAAGATGAGCCCAGCTGTCCCATTATGAGGACAATCAACAGTCCGACAGTGAGCATATGGGCTACGTTCTATAATTGTAATAACCCAGAAGTCAGTTTTAAAAATCATCACCACTGATGAGAAATATGTTCTCCTCCAATTCTTTCTGCCCTATTTTTGATCTTCCCCCAGACTTATTATATGCCATGATACCCTTAAGACAGTGGACAGAGCATTTTGAAAGTACAATGTCTCATTTGACCCTATTCGAGATGTGCATGGTAAGGATTTGTCTTTGTTTGACAGCTGACTTAATGAAGGCTCAGAGATCTGTCACTTGCCCGCAATCCCCAATTAATAAGTGGCAGAACTGAGCCTACAGCCTAACTTTGCTCACTTTCACTCCAATGCTGGATCCCAGAATTATTATTATACATTTAAAATACTCCCTACACTGACACTATTCCAAGCACTTCTAACTGTTTCTGCATAACCGGTAAGTCCCTAAAATGGCAGATTTAAGATTAATCTAGAAATAATGTAAAATAGGGTTTAAAACAGGTAGAGACTAGATATTAAGGACATCTGAACATAGTCCAGGTCCAGTGTTTTTCAATTTTGGCTGCACAATTGACTCACCCAAGGAACTTATTAAAAAAAGAAAGGAAAAAACTATCTATACCTGGACCCCACTCCCAGAGATTTTTATTTAATTGGTGAAGCTGGGGGCATTGGTGCTTTTTTAGTAACTTGCCCCATGAAGCTAATGTAAAACTGTGGTTAAGAACCATTGCTATAAGCCAAAGGGTTGTACAAACAGTAAATGGTGATACATGAAGTGACTTAGTGGTACCACATACAATTTTTTTTAATGTTAAGAGTAGTGTGTTCATTTTAATTAGTATTAAGAAAAAGTTAACTGTCAGATAAAACTCATGATATTAACATTTTATAGATTAAACTTTAAAAGTGATTTGATTCTGCAATAGGCGGCCAAGTTCTATTTCTTGACCTGGGTGGTGGTTCCAAGGACATTTGCCTTAGAATAATTCACTAAGTCACACATTTGTAGTCTATGGATTTCTGTATCTGTGTTATATTTTACAAGAAAAAGATGGAAAAATGCCCCCTCCCGCCCCCCCCAAAAAAAGAATTATCTGATCAAAAGAAAAATGTAAGTGAAACTAGGTCAGGCACGTAGTACATAGATCAAAAAAATGATGATGGTGGTCCAAGAATGACTAAGGTTGAGTAATACTAGCCTAGATATGAGGATAAAAGCTGCAGGGGGTGTTGAAAGGGAGTAATGGACACATGCGGAAATTTGGTAGGACTTAGAAACCAACCTAAGGCAGAGAAAAGGCAAAAAGAGTTAATAAGAGATAACCATGACAAAGTGCAGGAAAATGAAGTCAAGGTCTACACCTTGCTCCACCATTGGCAGAAATAGAAAGTTTAAGTATTTAGGAGGCTATTGACGGAAGACCAACTTCTAAACCAACTTCGCAGGCATGTTCAATTAGAAGGAACGACAAGTCCCTTAAGAATGGGTGCCACCCACCATGGTTGCCCAAGAGAGACCCCACGGTAAGGGAGGCTCTCCTTATTTGGCCAAAACTTCTAAAAACCTATGAGCATAGCTGTCAGGACATTCTCAAGCATGTGCTTCAAGTTTCATTCTTCAAATTTCAGTCCCTGCTGTGGCGCTGCATTCCTTTGAGCCAGTTCTACCTCCTCAGATAGGGTAACTCTGATAAGTATGAACTCAGTGTAATATAATGTTCCTGAAGCCAAAGTATTATAACGCTGTACCACTTGCTCCGAGATGGCTCCAGAAAGAGAATTCCAGCTATAAAACGTATTTAACTTCAACAACTCTTTGCCAATTGTGGAAGAAAAATTTAAGTAATATCCACGCACAGAAAGAAATAAGGAATCACATTTTGACAAAATTATTTCCTTTCCATTTCCCTTCAACCTGATTTTCAATCACAGAAAGTCTCAAACTAGAGCACAGGGAAGTTTTCCACCTCTCTAAAAATGGTTAATTGAAGTCTCTGATGCAAGGACAAAAGGACCCAGGCTTGGCAATTAGTGCAGGTTTCCCATTTATGATTGTACATAAAGTTAGCCCTTAAAATATTTAAATTTTTGAAAAGTAAATAAGTTTTAGAAAAACAGGCCAATAGTGCACTAATAATACATGAAGATGGCAAAAATCGTGTAGTTTCCAAGTGACTCTCATTTAAGGACTCCTGGTCCGGATCTCTTGTTTCCATGTTCTTCCCTTAATGGTATTATGAAAGTGTTTCTCTACAGTTTGAATATATTTATGAACTGAAGACATACATGTTGGACCTGGACAACTAAACATCACTTTTTATTGTTCCAAGGAATCTGAAGAAATAGTTTGGGTGAGCTACCCACAGCAGGCTACCTCCTAGCCTGCATTGATGCAATGAAATTCAAATATTTACCAACCATTACTACATTAAAGACTTTGGTCTGACTGACCAAATATGAGTTTCAGTGTAGATACTTTCCTTGCTTGTAGTCCTTTCTAAATAGCATGTTGATATCAATTTAAAAGATAAATCTCAATGCCACGAGAAAGAAGTGTGGCATGAGGGGTTTAGGTGCCAGAGAAATATGGAGTTGGATCCTGAGACTGCCACTTCCAAGCACTGTGACCTTGGGTAAGTTAATTAGCCTCACAGAACCGCAATGTCCTCACGAAGTTGTAAGAGGATTCGATGAAATAATGCACAGAAGGTGCCTTATATATTATAATAGGCACTTCATAAATGTCAGCTCTTGAATAACACAGCCAGTTATTCAAAACACACATTTAAGGAACTAGCACTTCACTAATGTCTTGTCAAAGAAGTTCATTCCATAAATAATTTAATGTACACTCTCCTTCCCCGGGTCCTTAAGTACCATCCATCACTCTCCATAATGAAATAACTTGGATAAATGCAGTTTGCACTGAAGAAAACCTAAGAAAAAATAATGAACAAATTTGCAGTAGTTCTGTCTTGTCTGCCTAAAAAATAATACTTTTCCTTTAATTCCCATCCTTTTGCCTTCCCTTCAATACCAGGACCTTCTAACCAAAACGCGTCAACAACCCTCTCAAGCAGTGTTTCAAAGGCCAACAGATTCCCTGGAGATGTTGTTTAAATGCAGATCCCCATCTAATAGGTCTGGGATGGGGACCGAGAGCGTCCAGACCCCACGTTTGAAGAGCAACGTTCCGAACACCAAAGCTCTCCTGCATCCAAGGAAGAGAAATCGGGAAGGAGGTGCAGAGACCTTACTAGACTTTCACAAATTCCCTCCCCTCTAAGAGCCTGGGTATCATTTTGGGCTGTATTTCCAGGTGCTCCCGACAGAGAATGCGATGTCTTACAGGGCATTCCATTTAGCCAAGAGCCACTTCCTTCAACAGGCCTCGTGGAGTTGATTAAAATGGCATGTTGCTAATTTGCTTATTTCACGTGATTATTGCAGCAACCCAATTGATAGCAGCTTCCCCCACCGATGCTTCAACTGGCAGCTCTGCCCCAGTTACTCCACAGGGTGTGGTTCTCCGTTGGTAGAACAGGAGCCTGTGAGCTGGAGGGTACTGAGTGGCTGTAGAAGAGCCAGCAAGCCCTTTCTAAATACCTACTGGGAAAGAGTAACTGACATCCAAGTAGACATCACACATCAGTCATTCAGTCAAGAAGTATGTGTGGGATACCACTGTGTGCTGAGCACCCTTTTGGTTTCATGGGCTGACCCCAAATCCCCATTCACCATTGTAGCCTTTAGGGTCTTGGCAAGCACAGGTTTTTGTTTTGTTTTGTTTTTATCTACTTGAATGAAATGTAATTACACGCCTGTGAGTTAGAAAGTTCAAATATGATCTCACTAGTCACTGTGCTACATAACCTTATATAATTTTGAGGAAACTCCATGAGGTAATAAGCATTATCTGTAGTTAAGAGAAGACAAAGAGGGGCCGGCTCGATAGCCCAGTGGATAGGGCACTGGCATACCACATGGGAGGCCCCGGGTTCGGTTCCCGGGGACCTCTCCTAGCGGGCAGACCGCCTTGAGAATGGCAAGCCGCCATGGGGGGGCCAGAGCCGCTGTGGGCAGGGCAA
>PVKH010044398.1:0-10607 GCA_004027955.1 Chaetophractus vellerosus | reverse complement strand
CATTTTGCTCTATAATTTTAAATATGACTTAAAAAAACCAGTGGTCAAATATACATTCATTTCAAATTTGCAACCTACATCAAGATATGTCTTTTATATCCTAGTGTACATTTTTCTTGGTATATTTAAGCTACTGAGGATTAGTTTGAGCTGTATTTTTCAATATAGACTCTTTTTTAGAACAATGTTTTTGAAGTATTTTTTAAAAATAGACTATCTTTTAGAAAAAAAATCAAGAGATAGTTAACAGAATTCTCAGTCCCTGCCCCCAGTTTCTTCTATTATTAACATGTTGCATTAGTATGATTACAATTAATGAACTAATAGCAATACATTATCTAAAGCACATTTTATTCATATTTTCTTAGTTTTTACCAATGTCCTTTTTTTGTTCCATGATCCCACACAAGATACCACATAACATTTAGTTGACATTTCTCCTTAGGCTCTTCTTAGCTTTGACAAATTCTCAGACTTCTCTTGTTTTTGATAACCTTGTAGTTTTGAGCAGTACTGGCCAGGTATTATGTAGAATATCCCTCAACTGGAATTTGTCTGATGTTTTTCTTATGTTTATATTGATGTTATGGGTTTTAGGAAGAAGACCACAGTGTGCCATTTTCATCATGGCATAGCAACGGTACATACTATCGATATGAATTATCACTGTTGATGCTGACCTTGATGACTTGGCTGATGTAGTGATTTTCAAGTTTCTCCATTGAAAAATTGTCCTCCCCTTCCCACCCCAATTACCTACTTTTCCTCTGATGGAAGTTACTATGCATAGCTTATTCTTAAGGAACAGGAATTATGTGCCACCTCCTTGACATTGAAGTATCTACATAAATTATTTGAATTATTCTGTATGGGATATTTGTCCCTTCTACCCCATTTTAAATTTATTCAATCATTTTTTATATCAGTGGCGACTAACAGATATTCATTTTATACTCTGAATTTTAATTCAGTACTATTTCATGTATTTTGTTTCTCAAGTTGTTCAGATTTGTTTATTGGAGTTCTTTCATTGGAAAATGGTATTAAAACCAAGATCTGGGTAGTAGGTGTGCTCATTGCTACTCAGGTATTGTCACTTTATATTCTTCTCAGCTGACAGAGTAAAGAAATATGTATACTAATCCTTGTATAAATACATATCTATAAATCATTCTATATGTAAGCACCTGCATCTATATTAAGCTAAACATGAGTTAATAAACATGAGTCTCCACTTCTAATCTATTTTCACATGAAACATGCTAGCCTCCTCCCTTGCTTATTTGTAAATTTTTATTCCAATAGTGAGAAATCTGGCTTCCAATATTCACCATCCATTTACTTAATTGTTCAGTTCCAGTGTATATGTGCAGCAGTATGAGAACCCATACCTATGTGAGGAAAAAAAAACCTTTATCAACTACAGTAGAGTATTTATAGGTGGTTCCTTTTGCCCTTATTATCAGAAGCTCCACCCATTTCCTAAGTTACTTAGGTGTGCACCACCACCATCCCCACCTGCCCCCGTGAGTTTGTTTCATGCATTAGTAATACAGTTAGATTCTTTTGTCATGGTCTTTGTTCTTTCCTGGGATCCCCAGCCTTCTAAATGATTTTATTTTAAATTTATATACATTAAGGTTCACCCAGTGTACTGGAAACTTCTATGGGTTTTGACAAATGCATGTCATGTGTACAGCATTGCCATATTATGAAGAATAGTTTCACTGCCCTAAAATTCCCTGTGCTATACCTATTCAAATCTCCTCACCTCCTTGTGAACTCCTGACTACTACTGATCTTTTATTGTCTTTATAGTTATGCCTTTTCCATAATTTTATATAATTGGAATCATGCAGTATGTAGAAAGTGTAGTATTTCCAGAAGGGTTTCTTTCACTTAACACTACACATTAAAGGTAACTTCATGTATTTTTATGGATTTATAGCTCATTTCTTTTTATTATTGAAGACTACTCCATTACATGTATGGATCATAGTTCATTTATTCATTCATTGTTGAAGGGTATCAGGTTTGCTTCCAATTTTTGGCAATTATGAATAAAGCTGCAATAAATATTTGCATGTGGGTTTTCTGTAGACGTACACTTTCAGATCAATTGGGTAAATAGCTAGGAGCACAATTGCTATGTTGTATGACAAGACTATATTGAGCTTTGGGGAAAAATGGCCAAAATCGCTGTAGCAATTTGAATGTCCACCAGCAATGAATGACAATTCCTCTTGTCCCACATCTTTTCCTGTATTTGTTATTGGCAGGTTTTTTAAAAAATTTAATTTTTTTGTTGTTGTTTGGATTCTAGCCATTCTAATAGTTGTGTAATGAAATATCATTATTATTTTGATTTGTAATTCCCTAATGATAAATAATGTTGAACAGCATATCATATGCCTACATATACCTATTTTCCATCTGTATATCTTCTCTCCTGAGGTATCTAGTCATGTATTTTACCCATTTTTAAATTGGGTTGTTTGTTTTCTTATTGTTGAGTATTAAGTGTTCTTTGTATGTTTTGGATACAAGTCCTTTATCGGATATGTAATTTGCAAATATTTTCTCCCAATATGGCCTGTCTTTTGATTCTACAAACAGTGCCTTTTACTGGGCTTTAATTTTAATACAGCCTAGTGTATTAGCAAAATACCAGAAATTGGACACAAAATACCAGAAATCTGTTGGCTTTTATAAATGGTATTTATTTGGGGTAGCAGCTTACCTTTCCAGGCCATAAAGGATGAGTTGCTTCCCTCACCAAAGTCTATTGCCACATGTTGGGGCAAGATGTCTGCCGACATCGGCCAAGAGTTCAGGCTTCTTGGGTTCCTCTCTTCCTGGGGCTCTGTTTCTCTCTGGGCTCAGCTGCTGTGCTCTCTCCACAAGGTCGATGGTAGACTATCAGGAAAATGGCTCTGTATCTTTCCCTGGGGCTTCTGCCATGTCTAAGGAGCCTTCTCTATTCCTCTGTGTTCTTCTCCTCTGTGTTCACTTCCCAGGCTCAGCTCAAAAACTCCAACTCTCTTCTCTGCCATGTAGTTTTCTCTGTGAGTCCCCACGACCTTGGTGGGTGGGGATTCAATGTCCCACTGATGTGGCCCAATCAAAGTCCTAATCTTAATTTAATCGCACCCAGGTACAGACCAGTTTACAAGCATAATCCTGTATCTATTTTTGGAATTCATAGACAATGCCAAACTGCCACACCTAGTAACATTTTTTTTTCTTTCACAAATTGTGCTTTTGGTGTTATACCTAAATTCTCATTGCCAAACTCAAGATCACATAGATTTTTGCCTATGTTTTCTGCTAGAACTTTTTATATTATTGCATTTTATATTTGGTTGTATGATTGATTTTGTTTATGCCTGCCCACTCTTTCCAGCACCATTTTTTTAAAAGACTGTCCTTTCTCCATTAAATTGCCTTTGCTTTTTTGTCAAAATCAGTTGACAATACATTTGTGGATCTATTTCTGGGCTCTCTATTCTGTGATTGAACAATGTGTCTATTCTTTCACCAATACCATGCTGTCAATTCTTGTAGCTTTATAGAAAGTCTTGAACTCCAATAGTGTCAGTCCTCAAACTTTATTGTTTTTCAGTATTGGGTGAGCTATTTGGCATCTTTCAGCTTTCCATATAATCTTTAGAATCAGTTCATCAATATCCACAAAATAGCTTGCAATTTTGAGATGACATTTTTGTAAT
The DNA here is from genome assembly GCA_004027955.1 of Chaetophractus vellerosus. Taxonomy (NCBI): domain Eukaryota; kingdom Metazoa; phylum Chordata; class Mammalia; order Cingulata; family Chlamyphoridae; genus Chaetophractus; species Chaetophractus vellerosus. The sequence continues at coordinate 6,879 of PVKH010044398.1, read as the reverse complement.
TTAAAAAAAAAATAATCTTGTAAGGCATTTATATGATTCAAAAGTCAACAATATAAAACATGGTAAAAATCAAAGAAGTCTAGTTTCAATCCTTGTCCCCTCCACCCTCCATTTTTCTCCTCCCTCCTCTTAGCAGATATACTTTAAATGTGTGTGTGTTTGTATACACGTGTGTGTGTGGGGTAAATGTGTATATATTAGTAGCTGTTTCCCCAGTACTTTGCCAATAGCCTTATAAAACCTTTAGATTTTTTCCCACTTTTATAAGTGAGAAAAAGTATCCCACTATAGTTGTATTTTGTATCTCTCTTATTATGAGCAAAGTTAAGAATCTTTCCAAATGTTCAAACACCATTTGCATTTTATTTTCTGTGAAGTCTATGTTCATATCACTGTCTATTTTTCGATGTTGGTCTTTTTTTTTTCCTCTGCTTTGTAAGATCTTTATATATTAGGGATGCCAATAAGTTTTCAGTCATGTATGTTTCAAATATTTCTACAGTTTGCCATTTTTGAAACTTTATATTGAAGCTTTTAACAAATAGGATTTTTTTTTCCATTCTATAAGTCGGCAGGGAAACTGTCCCTTTATCGTTTAATAACAATCCTGTTCAGTCCATATAGTTTGAGAGGATATCACTACCCCTTCAATCCCAAAAGAAAAAAAAAGAAATAAAGAAAACCCAGAAGTGGGTACATGGTTTCTGTGACTCACCCCCTTCCAGGCCTGGCCAATCTGATTAATACATTTTTCTAGATATAATGACTAGTCAGGAGTGGCAGACAAAGGGAGTAGGGGACATGGCCCAACAAAAACCAATAGGAATGCTCTGGCAGGGAATGAAATGGATTCTGAAAGCCTATCTTATTTTATTGCAGTGAACCTGGGGCTGCTGGGAGAAATCTTTGCTAGTCTGCTTGAACAAGAAGCCAGCATAGAAAATAATAGAACAAAGATGGGGTAAGAAAAAGGGAAAGATACTTGAAAGACAGTATTTGAACCTCTGGATTTAGCTATGCCTTCTTCTGGACTATCTTACCATATGAACCAGAAAATTTCTTACTTTTGATTAAACTAGTTCGAGCTGTTTTCCCAAACTAAAAGATTGCAGACTAAAACAAAGTTATTTTGATTTCAAGGAATGCCTGTTGGTGTCTAGTAATGCCTGTTGGTGTCTAGTAATGGTGGGTAATATCAGTTCAAGTGAGGAAGTATATAATCATGAAAACTATCTGGCACAATAGAATTTCAATAAAATTAAACAGCATCACAAAGTATCTTCCAGTTAATTGATGAGTAAATGTGTCCAAATGTGTTTGCTATTAATCTAGCTTTTTGATAACTATGGAAGTAAAACAGAACAAAATAGAAATTTCCACATAATTTTCCTGTTCTTATTTTAAAAGAATTAATTATAAATATCAGGGTATTATATTTATTCTTTGTTAGCACATTGATTTTAATAGTGACTGATGAGTTGTTATATGAATCTTTTCTCTGACTTGATTGCAGGTTTATAAACTCCATGAAAGATAGTCTAATTTCCCTAAGACCATACTCTTCATAGTCACCTTGAAAGTTATGTCCTTATTTCATGCTCCATTTCTCAGTTAATCAATTACCATCCTCATGAATGGGTGCTGGTCAAGGAGATATGTTAATACAAAGGAATGGCATCCTTTCCATACCATGGTTGGCTTAAGGACATAAATTTATTGGCCCACCATTTCAGATACTACATTTTGCTTCCTCTTGGGGTCAGTAGCCTTCTAGCTGCCTGGCAATCCTTGGGTTCCTTGATGTTTTAGTTTCCTGAAGTTTGCTTCTCACTAGGATGCAAAGTAGCAGAAATAGGTTGGCTTTTATGAAAGGGATTTATTTGGGGTAAAGCTTACAGTTACAAGGCCATGAAAAAGTCCCAATCAGTACTCTATAAGAGGTACTTTCTCACCAAAGTTTCCTGCCACCTGGGGAGGCAGGATGGCCACTGATCTCTGCCTAGGTCTCTGCCTTCTGCAGCTGTAGGCAAACCTGGCATAGAGCTTGTCTCCTCTTGAGCTGCTCCATGTGCCCAGACTTGGGGGGCTTCATGCTTAAGCCATCTTCTTATCCTTTCTCACATAGCTAGATCAAACATGGCAACTCCCTTTTCCCTGTGTCTTTCTATCTGTGTCTCCATTTTTATCAGACCCAGCAAGTGGGTGGAGACCCAACATGAATCACTCCCCAGTAATATAGTCCATTCAAAAGACCAAATGAGATTTTATCAAGCAATCTAACCAAAGTCCCCTCAACAGAATTTAATGCAATCAAAGGGTATCACACTGCTAGAAATGGAATAGTTTAAATCCATGATCTTTCTATTTTGGGGATTCATAAAATAATCTTAAACTGCTATACTTGACTTTCTATTTGTATTAGTCAGCCAAAGGGATGCTGATGCAAAATACCAGAAATTGGTTGGTCTTTATAAAGGGTATTTATTTGAGGTAGAAATCCACAGTTACCAGGCCATAAAGCATAAGTTTTTTCCCTCACCAAAGTCCATCGACACGTGTTAGAGCAAGACAGCTGCTGATGTTTGCCAGGGTTCAGGCTTCTTGGGTTCCTCTCTTCCCAGGGTTGTATTTCTCTCCAGGCTTAGCTCTTCTGTTTCCTCCACAAGGTCAGCTGTAGACTATGAGGCTCTCTAGGCTTTGCTTCTCACCACAAGGCCAGCTGTGAACTCTCAGGCGAATGGCTTGTGTCTATCCCAGGGCCTTTTCTCCTTCCTCACGACCAAGCTCTCTTACTTCCTGGGGCTCCAGCTCAAGACTCCAACATCAGAACTGCTTCAATACTGTCCTTTGCTGTTCCTTTTACATTTGATTCCCCCACCACCAAGGGGTGGGGCTCAACACCCTAATCATAACTTAATCATGCCCAGATTAGCAGACCAGTTTACAAACATGATCCAATATCTATTTTTGGAATTCATAATTACATCAAACTACCCAACAGCTACACATGTCACTGCACATAGTGATGTCCATTCCTTTCTCTTCCTGGCTTCTGGTTTCCAGTTCCTCCTCAAGACTTTCTCTCACTATGTCTGAATTTCTTCTGTTTGAAAAGGACTCCAGGGATCATATTAAGGCCTTCCCTCACTCATTTGGGCCACACCCTAACTGAAACAACATCTTCCGGAGATCCCATTTATAACGGGCTCACACCTACAGAAATGCAAAGACCAAGAACATGTGTTTTTTGGAGGTACATATTTTAACCTACCACGTAAGATAAAAACCACATACAACCAAACTTGACCTTGAAAAGCACATAGGAATCTTCTATTTTCGAAACTGATTTATTGCCTCACAACTCAGTTGAGCACAGCCAAGTTTTACTATAGTTTTGGGCTTTGATTAAGTACTAGATAAAGGCATTCATCTTGGGTGTAGGGGCATGTTATAGGAAAAATATATATCTTTAAATACTGGGATGACACTCATTCATGCAGCAAGACACTCACACTGAGATGGACTGAGGTAACAGCCTATCTGTGTCTTCCAAATCGTGCATAAATTAGGGTATATGCTCCCTGAGTAGATCAGTGGGCAGAACTTTTTAAATGATTTTCTCTCTTTCTCTGTCAAGTATGTACATTTGAAGTCTCAAAAATTACATGCACAAGTGATATGATTTAACTGAAGGATGTGACCCTGTCCTTCTGCCCATTGCAAGAGCAGAATGGAACAGGAGGTATGAGTTCCGACTCAAGGTAAGACAATCTTATTTTCTTTCTTATAAGTATAGAATTGGGAATTAAGTAGTGTATGTTAAGTGGGGGTGCTCCAGACAGGATATGATGTAGCCCCAAGGCTGGACCTTGGATTCCACTGGACACTTGCATATCCTTCTGATAAATCCAGAGCCCTTGCTCCCTGTTCTCATACACCATTTGGCTCAAGCTACTTGAAGTAAGTCTTTGTTATATCCAAAAGTCCTTGATTATTAATACAGTGCTATACTTTGCACAGAACTAATTATTCTTGTAGTGGTATGAGTATCTTCTAATGCAACTATTATTTTGAAACTCAAAATTAATTTCTTCTGAAATTTAGCATAGAGGGCAATAATATGAGAAAACAAACCACCTTCACCTCCTAAAGGCCTTACATTTATCCAGGGTTTGTTGTGGTTTGCATTGTTCCTCTACTTAGCATTCCATCTTTGCACATAGCCCTGCCCCTTCAATTGACTCTGGCAGACTCCTGACTTTTGGCTTTCTTGGTTCCAAAGTCTTATATATTTTTTTTCCAAGATTATATTTTGCTATATTTCCCCCTTCATTTTAAATTCTTCCTTTTCCTTAATTAAGCTTTTCCTTTACATACTGAGTAAAAACTAATCCTAAATGAGTTTATTAACTGCCAGAAGATGTTGCTAACGTTTAGTGTGTGGTTTTATTTTAATAAACAAGGCTGTTTATAGCATGTTAGAAGACAGTTGTGACTCAGGGTCACTGGAAAGTGGCACAGTTCAATTAATAAAAGCCTCACAATGCTGGAAGTTTACTCCTTTAGGAGAAATTAAATAGTAGATGGAAGAAAGAGAAGGAAATGACCTTTATAGCAGGTGATCTCCAGTTACTTCCTAATTGCTTTCCACCAAAACTTAGTTAAGGAAGCTTGATGTCACCATCCTCACATTATAAATGCTGGAAACAGAACAGAATATAAGGAAATGAAGGTCAGATTCTCACAGAAAGTCACATGCTGATTTAAAAAGAGCAACGTGCAAGGAACAATACAGAATACTGGTTAATTCTGGGTCATCTAATCCATGTCACTTACTGGTTGGGTGATATTAGTTATTTCACATCTCTGTGTTTCAGTCACTTTATCTTTAAAATGGAGCTAATATAGTACCTATCTGATGTCAGTGACATAATGTATATAAACTTTTCAATTTGTAATAATTATTACCAATTTTAATCAACAAATTAAAAATTTGTTCCCTTCACATCATCTTTGTGGTACAGTAATTTGATTATTATGGTAAGAGGATGTGGGATACATGCCTTGTTCTCAGTGGATTTTGCAGAAAAATTAAGGCATCAAACTTTAAGACACATGACAAGCTTTGTAAATTCCCTTCCCTTTCATTTTAATCTTGCCAAAATGAAGTTATAACGATGAACAACTTTAATATAACCTGCTTTCTTCAAAAATATGTACCTTTCCATCCCCACTTAACCTTCAACTGGAGATAGAGCTTGTAAAATATTTCATATTTGTGATCATAATGGCAATAAGATGGAAGGCTTTTAGGCAAGATGTCAAATGGCTTTGCACATTTCATACAACTTCCTCCAGAATTGGAGGCTCGGGGTCACCTGCAAAGCTAATTCGTTATCTGCAAACCCACTTTTCATGTCCAGGCAGGGCCCACAGAGGATCAGGAAAGGCCCCAATTGGAATTATGCCATTTCTCTTTTCTCTTTGATGCTCTTTTTTGGTGAAGTGCTCACATTTCTTGGCCAGTTGGCCATGTACTATGGCCTGGATAGATTTGCTTTTTTATTTCACATGTAAACCTAGGAAGAACAGAACAGATTTTTTCCTGGTTGGCAAAACAGTGAACTTTAGGGCCATCCATGGAAGATAAGGCATTCCACGATCATTGTTGGCATTGAGTAATAACTAGAAATGCAAACTCTCTTAAGACTTTTATTGAGGATAATATCTGGATACTTGAGGAATACACAGGATACTTATCTGCACCAAGAAATTTTTCATAAACATAGGGATTTGGTGATGTTAGAGCTATTATAATTTCTAACTCAATTAGAGTACATACTAGATAATCTACAATAAAAAACACTTATTGACCACTTATCCCCAAATTAGTCTAAAAATCATACATCTGTCACTGTGTTGGTTTCCATATATTTTCACTAATTAGATTTTTAAAACTGAGTATAATTCTAAAATGAAGGATATGAAACTTTCTCATTCATTGAGTCTTATATTTGCTTATTGTGCTATGCACTTAATGGATTGGGTCAAATCTAGAGCTTTTGCTGTTTATACCTCCTCTGTGTTTCACGCGTCGTCGTTACTTGTGTTTAATGAAGAACTTGCATTCATCACCTATTAAGTTGTAGTTCCCTACAACATCTGCAAGTGATTTTTAAAACCTCACCAGATTTCTCTTTGGTTCTAGGAGTTCACACTCACTTTAGCCACAAACACACCATTGCCATCTCATGACATTTCTTATCTTGAAGGGAAGCCACTCAGAATTCTTTGTTTAACACAGAGTAGAGAGACATGGAAAATAATATTCTGATTTTAATGCTGCTGCCTGGTTATATCTATTTTATTTCTTTTGTTTCTCTTGTTTTCTTTTTTTGTTTGTTTCTATTCAACCACTCCACCTTTTCTTGAGCTGATGGTTACTGAATTTAACATTTTGCTGAACAAGAATTTCCACTGTTCCCATTCGCCTTTGTAGATGTGATTACTTCAAAAGTACTTATTTGAAGGTATGAAGTATAAAATTGTTGAGGCATGGAAAGAGTCATATTTACTCTTTTTTTGCCATTTTTAATTAGAACAGTAGCTAACATTCATCGAACGTTTGCCATGTGCTATTGTCTGGGCCAGGTGTGAACTCTGTATGTGTGTGTTTAATTTTAAGAATAAATTAAAAACAGCTTTATCAAGTTGAGTGTAATTATTATCCCCTTTTTAAAGATAAGGAAACAAAATTCAGAGTGGTTGAGTAATTAACCACATTTCAGATACCTGGTAAGTGGCGGAATTAGGATTAAAATCATGTCGGTCAGACAACCACATTTTGCTTTTGATGCCAACACTGCTGTATTGCCTCAT
>PVKH010044397.1:0-10608 GCA_004027955.1 Chaetophractus vellerosus | reverse complement strand
AGTGTATACATCCCAGAGCAAGTGGAGAACTAAAGGAAAGTGGCCAGCAGTTTTCCATCTCTTCCAATGGTTAGTAATGTGCTCAACTTAAAGCATTAGAAAATTTGTTTGATAAAAGGAATAATCCATTCATTTATTAAGCAAAAATTCATTGGAAACCTACTAGGTGTCTTTCTGTGTGACCTCAGTAATATACTTGAATAGAAGAGGTGCAAGGCCTGACCTAGTAGAGCTTACAGTCTAGTTAGGAAAACAAACATTAATCAAATGAGCATACACAAATAGATAAACAGTGACAGGTGCAGTGGAACTAAATTATGGGTGAAATAAGAGCCAGTAACACGGAGACCTGACCTCTTTGGGAAAAGTTACATTTGAGGTGAAGTGTGAAGGATGAGGAGTTACCTAACTTTCTTTAGTAGAAATTCGTGCAAAGAAGGAAAATGTCATTTCTCCAGGCTCAGAAGGACCATGTGATTGTTCTAGGTCCCTTCCAATATTCAGACATTATTTAGATGAAGTTCTAACTCACACTGCACATGACCAGCCTTATGAATATTTTGTTTTAATTGGGGACTATTGAATAGATGGCACAAAATACCCATCCTCCTGGGTACCTAAACTTAACATTTGATATTTCATCTTTTGTGTGGTGAAGGCTTATCATTTTTCAGCAACTAGAATAAATACCTCCCAGAGAAAAATGCTAATTTGTTTTCTAGTTTAGCTATCAGTGAGGATTGAATAAGAACTAGCTGAGAACAAGCTTCTAGAAAAATAGTACTGGCAAAAGGTACTGAAGCAGAGTGGGGGAAGAGGGAATGGGACACCAAAGACAAACTCCATCTCCTTCCACAAGTTTGCCCAAGGACAGCCCTGTGAATGAGGAGCTATGGAAGGCTGTTACAGGAAGTAGGCTGACATTTTAAATTGGTTTTACAGGACACCCTCCCTCTGTAGAGTACAAGCCAAGAATGAAGAGGGATCCCAGCCACACATTTTCTAGGCAGACCACTGATTAATGGAAGTGATCACAGTAAAGGCAGAGGGATGTGTCCTTGATCAAAGAATTCCTCTCCACCAGAGCTCAGAAGGCCACTACTTTTCTTGCTCTCCCTTTCAATCCATTCATGTGCTGAGGATACTCCCATCTCTTTATACCTGGTGTGTGTCTGGTGAAGGTGATACAGAGTCGACAAACTGACCATTCCAGAGGACCAGACTGTTTATTTCTCCTCTCTTCAGTTAGGTATTAGCTCTGACCCGCAGGCAAAAGACTCATACCTGAGATGACGTCACTGTTTTTTCTTCCAACTTGTGCTAAGAAACTTCCCCCAGCCTCCTCCACACTGTTATCAAAGGGAGTTGTATTGCCAGTAGGTTCATGAGAGCTTTCCTGGAGTTGAAATCTAAGGCAGTGCATATAGCAAAGGGTGGACAGGTGACAATTTGAATCACATTTATCTGGATTGAGTCAGTAAAATGCAGGTCATGGGCCCCGTCCAAACCTACTGGATCAGAATCTGCATTGTAATAAACTCTCTAGGTGAATCCTAGACCCATTAAGTTTTTGGAAGCACTGCTCTAAGGCAGCTACATTATAGTCCTCAATGGATGCATTGCCACATCCAAAGTTAGCGAGGAGGATTGGAGTGGATTGCTTATCACCCTCAGCCTTTCTCACCTGTGCAGTGGTCTGAAGCGCTCCGTTTATTATAGCAGCCAATAGGTCGATCGGGAATTTTTCCTGGGAGAAAAAGGTTGAGAACATTCCTCTGAAATGCTTTTTAGAGTCATATTTGAGAATAGGAAGCATAGTCATCATCTCATCTCCACATGGGTTGGTACCAGCCCTATGGTGGGCATTTGGAAAAGTGGGTGGGGTCACATTGTTGCCTGGTGGGTGCTATGGGCATTTGATGCTCAGGGGCCAGAGATGGTAAATATCCTGCCTTTGGGCGTATGTGCAGGGTGTTTGCACTCAATAAAGAATTGTGCTGCTCAATAATACCGCAGTTTGAGAATCCCTCAGCTTTGGTAACCCTCTCATGAAGCTGGATGCAGATGTTTGCGATTTGGCAGAGTCCTCTCTTTGTCCTATACATTGGATATAGTGAATCTCTATGTCATTGAAGAGAATATACATAAAATACCCAGCACAGTGCTTGTTTTAGTCTAGGTAGCACCAGAAGCCTCATATTTACGCTGATTTTATAAATGGAAGTGAGTGACTGAGGATGAATTATTTCTTTCTCTGATGTGCCAATTTGAACATAATCCAGAGTGTGGAAAAATGGGAGAAGGTTGATATAACCTGTTGTTAACTTATAAGGTCTTGTGAAACCTCTTGGTTACCTCAGGAAATTCCAGCATCTATTAGATTACAATTCCCCCACCATCCTTCTAACATCATCAGTAACAATATGAAATTATTCAATGGATTATACAGATTTTTACTGAAAATTGACAAGATAGAGCATTTGCCCTGAATCACTGTGCATCAATATTTGCCCATAGCTCTCATTGCTGTTAAGAGCAGTTTCTAAGATAAATTGAGCTCTCTATAAAAATAAGTCCAACTGTTAGTAATCATAATTTGTACCAGATTCAGGGGGAAAAAAATCTTTGCTCAAAAAAAAATGCAGTTAAAATGGTATTCTTGCTAGAAGCTATATACCATTCTGCAACTTATTTCTTTTTTAATGGAAGAAAGGACTTCAAATTCATAAGTATACACATACACTATGAGCATGCCTAAAGTCTAAATATAGGAAACTCTGAACCAACTTCCATAATGTAAAATTAGAAATTCTATCATTTATAGAATTAGATAATATAAAAGTGAGGAGAGAAAGACATTGAGAGATGACACAAATTACACAAGCAAAGAATAGTTAGGTTTGGAAGATAAAAACTAGAATTCACCATTTTTCTAAAATGCAAATGTGATCAGTAACGGCCCATCACCTTTAGGATAAAATCCAACTTCCTTGACATGTCATGCATCTGCTCACAAATGTACAAAGATTTTGAGAATGTGTTTCAAAATATATGTACATTTTTTTCAAAATCATGTGAAAGCATAAAATTATTTTTTAAAAAACCACAGTGCTCTGAAAGATGGTAGGAGTAAAGTTCTAGTGTCAGCTTTGCCCTAATCTTGCATGTTACATGTCATCTATGAAAATGTGAAACTAGCTGATAGCTGAGATCCTTAGTGGAGCTAACAATTTGATAATTCATTCCAATATCTACTTTGTCAGGATTGTCAGAATTGCTAAGTATGTCAACAAGGCTTATTCTTTCTCTCTGAATTATCTCACAGACTAACATATAAATTTAAGAAGCACTCACAAATAGCTTGAACATTGATAACTTTTAAAAGTTTTGGAAGTAGAAAGCAAGCCGTGAAACTTGTTGTGTTAGCCAAAGGGGTGCTGATGCAAAGTACCAGAACGCTGTTTGTTTTATAAAGGGCATTTATTTAGGGTAGAAGCTTACAGTTACCAGGGACTAAAGAGTCCAACTCAAGGTACCAAAAGAGGTACTTTCTTACCCAAAGTTTGTTGCCACATGTTGAGGCAAGATGGTGGGTGACATCAGCAAGGGTTCAGCCTGCCTTCTTCCTCTTAAGGTTCTATGGTTCCAGCTTCTTCTGTTCTCCACTGTGCGCTGGCATAAGGCTCATTTCTTTCTGGGCTCAGCTGCTCTGCTCTCTTCATAAGGTCAGCTGTAGATTATCAGGCTCATCTCTCTTCCCAGGGCCATGTCTATGGGGCACTCTCTCTTCCTGCTGCCTGCTGTGTGTCTACTTCTATGTGAGAGTCTGTTTTACCAGCCCAAGGGGGCTGGGACTCAAACTGAGTCACCCTAATTATGTGGTTGAATCAAAGCCCTAATCTTAACCTAATTTAATCAAAGACATCTCAGCAAATATAATATAATCAAAGGGTATCACGCCCAGAGGAACAGACCAGTTTACAAAAAATATCTTTCTGGAATTCATAAATAATATCAAACTGCTACACTTGTGCTCTTTCATTTACCAGAACTTAAGTTTTTAAGACTCCAAGTTCAGTACTTTGCCCATCTGTTCTTCTGAACATTCATTTGAGAAGAATCCTTTACATTTCAACTGAGCTATAGAAAGGTTGATTTGATAATATATCATATTGAAGCAATTCAAGTTTGTGCTAATTCTAAAAATAGGGGAATCATCCTTGTAGCCATTCAGTACAGGATATTTTTGGTGTTTTTCACAGTGATTTTTTTTTAAGGCACAGAGGCTGGGGATTGAACTCAGTACCTCATATGTGGGAAGCCAGTGCTCAACCACTGAGCTACATCAGCTCCCCTGAGTTGTTTTTTTCATTTGTTTGCTTGTTGTTTGTTTGTTTGTTTTTAGGAGGCATGAGGAATGGAACCCAAGATCTACCATGTGGGAAGCAAGCACTCACCCGTTTGAGCCACATCTGCTCCCCTCAAAATGATATTATGAGTATTTTAGTAGGTAAATTCCCCCAAGCCTTTCTTCAAAAGAGGCATGCTTCTAAATAGACTTTAAAAGAAATCCAATAAAAGAAGAGATAGTTAGGAAGTGGCTGCTTACAAAAGGAAAATAAAAACCTTGTAAATGGTTTATAAACATTTCTTTCAGGAACTCATGCTGCTTAAATAAATTCTAAAATAAGAAAAAGTCTTCAATACTACTACACAAATCAGTAAACTATAAAACACATAGTTATAATGTGGCTGGTACAGAAAATATATCACTTACATTGCCACCAGCTACTCTAAATTTCATCCTAAACAATCCAACCCCCAGAAATCAAGTTAAAAACTAAGAGAATGCACTTCTATTCATTTCTAAAATCTAAGTACTGCAAGAAACTAGCTTCTTGGGAGGCCCCTCCTGACTTTCTGCTGGACGCCTTGACATCTTGCCTCCCCTCCTGCCAGTTTCCTTTGCTGAGGCTCTTCATTTACGAAAGAGCCCCAGGGTGCTGCTCACCTCATGTGGAGACACCCAGGCAAAATTCTGAGACTTGAGTGACATTCTAATTAACTGTCACATTGTCAATACTGGTGAGGGAATTTTGATGTGGCAGAGTTGTGTTCTGGAAGAAAGGAAAGAGACCAGTTTCAAGTGTAATAGTTGGAACTTGCACTCCTTTGGGAAAAGAGCATTAGGCATAGCCCCACCAAAAAAGGTTCTGCAGGGCCCATAGATGTTTGTGTCATGTAAGAATGACAGAGAAAAGACATTACTGTACAGTCGCCTCTCTGCTCCCATCCAGCTAGGGGTACTTCCTAATGGGCTGAAAATAAACTGAAGAAGCCTAAAGGCTGGCTGAATTTATATTAAAGGACTACTGGCCAAAGACAAAAAACAAAATACATGACCAAGAACAAAGGGGAAGGATTCAGGACAGCCTGTGTGTGATGGTTAGGCTAATGTGTCAACCTGGCCAGGTAATGGTACCCAGTTGCCTGATCAAGCAAGCACTGGGCTAATTGTAATACAAACACATTTTATGGACTTTATCCATCACTGAGTTGATTGCATAGATGACTGGTTACATCTACAATCAACTGAGGGGACTACTGTCAGCAACGAGTGACGTCTCACCCAATCAGTTGAAGGCCTTAAGAGAAGTGATTTCAGCATTCAGACAGAGAATTCCCATCTCTACTTCAGACAGCCAGCATCTCCTGGGGGGCTCATCAAGGACCTTCATCATAATCCCTGGCTCGCAGCCTGCCCTATGGAATTTGGGCATCCCCATGGTCACATGAGACAATTTTATAAAATCTCATGCTGTTTACAGAAATCTCCTTTTGCTTCTGTTTCCCTGGAGAACCCTGACTAATACACTGTGTGACCTGAATTCACAAGAGAGATTTTGGCAGCAGAGAGACTTGGAAAAGATATAAAGAAGCTCACTCTGCTAAGGATGAGCTCTCCCCCTGGAATATTTTTTTAGAATATTACAATAAACATTTAAATTGCCTTTAATTGTTAGGCAACCTATAATACTAGGCTAAGTTTTAATTTCAAAAGAAAAGTTTCGTAAGTACAGTCATCAATATCAAGGGCCTGTCAGTGGTCCATCCTTCCTCACTAGTCACTGCCCCTGTACTTGCGGGATTCTTGCTGTCCCATTAGAGAATGTGGCAGAATTCCCCAGGATGGGAATTGGATATTATTTTGGCTATTAGGTGGATCTCCACCTACCGTGACAATGCCCCATGAAAACTTGAACACATTATGTTCTGAGCACTGTTCTAGGCACTAAGTCACCAAAACAGTGAATGACGAATAACAATTTAAAAAACAAAACAAACCTCAGCAATGAACAAAACACACAAAAACCCTTGCCTACATGGGGGCATATATCCCAGTGGATAATCCTCCAAATCTTTCAAAACATACTCCAAAATCAACAAAATACAGCATATGGACCTTATTTGAATCCTGTTTCAAACAAACTGTCTTATTTTCCTCCAGTGCTATGAAATTACCATACTCTGTTATGTTAAATAATGAACCTGTTATTTAAGGTCGGTTTAAATAACAGAAATTTATGGTCTCACGGTTTCCGTGGCTGGAAGGCTGGCTTCCCCCTGGGGATTAGTAACATAACTGAGGCTGGCAATTCTTGGAGTTCCTTGACTCTTATCACTGCCTCCTGTCACATGGCAAGGTCCTCTCCTTTCTCTTCCGGTTTCCATTTGGCTTCTGGCTTTCAGCTTCCGGCTCCTTCCCCTGGCTTTCTCTTTATAAGGCCTCTAGTAATAGGATTAAGACCCATCCTGATTTGGTTGTCCACAACTTAACTAAAAGATAACATCCTATTTATGATGACTTCACACCCACAGGGATGGGATTAAGATCAAGAACATGTTTTTTTGGGGGTATATAACTCAATCTGCTACAACATAAAAAATTATCATGAGACAATAAAGGAAATTTGAAACTGACCGGATATTTATAACACTACATAATAATTGTTAATTCATAGGTGAGACATTGGTATTGTAGTTATATTTTAAATAAAAAACAAAGTTTATCTTTTAGAGATACATACAAAAATATTTAATGGATGAAATAATATGAGGTCTGTAATTGGACTTAAAATAGTTCATCAGATTGGGGTGGTCTGAGGGGGGTGTAGATGAAGCAAGATGGGCTATGTGTGGATGATTGTCAAATTCTTTACATTTGGATATGCAATACAACGTTTTAAAAAAAGAAAAACAACAACAACAACAACAAAGGTGCACTTTGGACTTCCTGCCCTACAGACAGCCTGCCACTCCCATTTCCCCTCCCACTAGCCGAGAGCTGAGTGCCTTTCCTCTTGCACCCCCAGCCTTCTTGGTTTATCACACCATCACACATTTTGTGGCTGTTCTGTCATCTGTGTCATCCCCATGAGATAGCTCCTTGGGGGCAAAGATTCTGTCTTTCCAACCATTCTTTCACCAGCTCCAATTACAGTGCCTGGCAGAGAAATAGGCATTGGGCACCATTTCAGCATATGAGAAACCAGAGGCTATGGAAATCAGATTTCAATGAAAGTGACATTGATTTCAGTGGAACAATGGAACAGAAGCTTGGTAGCTGCCTTTTGTACTAAGCAAAATGATCTGGCAGATGCAATTGCACTCGTTAAGCACATATCTATTGAATCCCCTTCATGTGAGAAACACAGTGCTGGGTACCATATACTCCCTGTTTGCTATTCAAGCCCACTTTTTAAAAAAAAGGTTTTATTTTTAGTTATTTATCCCCCCCCCCACTGTTTTTGCACTTGCTGTCTTGCTCTCTGTATCCATTTGCTGTGTGCTCTCTGTGTCTTCTTGCTTCTCTTCTCGTTTTCTCTTTAGAAGGCTCTAGGAAATGATCCTGGCACCTCCAGTGTGGGAGAGAGGCACTCAATCACTTGAGCCACCTCAGCTCCCTGGATTTCTGTGTCTCTCATTGTCTCACTTTGTCTCTTTTAGTTGCACCAGCTTCCCACACGGGCCAGCTCTCCACGTGACTGGCCACAGGGGCCGCTCGCTTTCACCAGAAGACCCCAGGAAATGAACCCGGGACCTCCCATATGGTAGACAGGAGCCCAATCACTTGAACCACATCTGCTTCCCCAAGCCCGCTGTTAATGCTTGTCTCCCTTCTTTGGGGTCTCTATGAAAGACCGGGCAGTGATGCAGGGGTTCCCATGTATATGTGCATGCACACACACAAAATTAATTCTTTTTTTTTTTTTTTTTACTGTTGGTTCTGTTAGGATCTAGTTGAAACACACAAAGTTAGTATACTTATAGCAATATCTAGCATTTCTGCTTGCCTACTATATGTGCCATTTTGAAAAGCAATTCTATAGTAATCTTTGTTATTTAAAATGGTTACTGAACCTGTTAAATAAAGATCAAGTTAGCTGAGGGTAAAAACAACTCTGGTTTTACTCCTGGGGTTTATGTCCTTCTTAAAAGAATTAAAAGACAAAATACAAATGCATGTTATTTATTCTACTAACAGTATGAAACTTGCTGGACAACTCACCAAAACCAAACATCTTAAAATTAATTGCAGGAAAATAAAATGAAGTAAAGTGTCTAATAAAGCTGAGGAAATTATGGCTGACAACAAGCTAACAAGAGAGGCTGCCAAATTTTCTGGGAAGGTTAAAAAAAGTGATCTACTTTTATTTATTGAACAATAGAAGACCAAAATAAATTATCTGACGGTTTTGTCAGTTGCCAACATTTCTTATGCATATCCCTTTCCTCTGTGTAATAAGTGTATCCTTCAACATGAATGAGAAAATTTGGTTAAATGCCTTAAAATAACTCAGTTAAGGTTTTGAGATCTTCCATGAGGCTAATGCATAATATTACAATGCACCTTAGATGAATCTCCATCAGAACATATTAAATGCTCTTTCTCAATATTCAAAAAGTTTTAAATTACTTTATGGGATGAGAAGGTATTTTTACTTTCCTGATTTTCCAAAACTGTAGACTTTAGCAAAGTCCGACATCAGTTTTCCACTTAGTTAATTTACCTTTCTCTGAATATACCAAAAACACTACTGTGGCAGTTTCATACTGTTTATAAATTCCAAAAATAGATATTGGATTATGTTTGTAAACTGGTCTGCACCTGGGTGTGATTAAATTGTGATTAGGGCTTTGATTGGGCCAGATCAGTAGGATGTTGAGTCCCTGCCCACCAAAAACTACATGGCAGAGCAGAGGAGTGAGTTGGAGTTCTGATGCTGAGTTTTGAGCTGGAGCCCGGGAAAAGCCTTGTGGAGAGAGCACAGCATCTGAACCCTGAGAGTAACAGAGCCCCCGGAAGAGAGGAACCCAAGGAGCCTGAATTCTTGGCAGATGTCCGCAGCCATCTTGCCCCAACACATGGCAATAGACATTAATGAGGGAAGTAACTTTCGCTTTATGGCCTGGTAACTGCAAGCTTCTACCCCAAATAAATAGCCTTTATAAAAACCAACCAATTTCTAGTATTTTACATCGGCACCCCACTGGCTGACTAATACAACCACTGAGATGTGTATTAAGAATGAATG
This sequence comes from Chaetophractus vellerosus, assembly GCA_004027955.1. Taxonomy (NCBI): domain Eukaryota; kingdom Metazoa; phylum Chordata; class Mammalia; order Cingulata; family Chlamyphoridae; genus Chaetophractus; species Chaetophractus vellerosus. The sequence continues at coordinate 1,012 of PVKH010044397.1, read as the reverse complement.
AACTAAAAGACGGTTCTCTCTTTAACACAGCGATTTTCATTTAGAAAAGTGGGAATAAATTACACAACAGAGCCTGGCCCCATTTTCCTGATAGGTTTCAGTAAGCAGTGGGAGATGATGAGTGTCTACTCAAACTCTCCCTATCCCAAATGACGTACAGATAATAAAATCAACCCCATGATAAGGCAAAATGAATAATATATTCTAATTTTGAGATATTCTCTTCTTCCAGATAGATTATCTACCTTGATTTGAGCAAAACTACTTCGTCTGCCAAATAGAATTCACATTAAATAGAGAGCGCTTTCAAAGAATATACACTTAACTCACTTTACTCTTTTACCATAACTTTGAACTGGATTTTATTAGGCACTTGAGCAGTGACAATATTTAAAACTGATACAAATAATGATAACATAATCCAATAGCCAGAGATAATCACACACATTCAATTCCATCAATTATAAGACAAATTATACTTTGTGAGAGCAACTAACACAGAGTGATATATGGGAACTTCATATTCTATGCGTGACTTTTCTGTAAACCTACAACTTCTCTAATAAAAAAATCAAAACATAAAAACAAACAAATAAAAGTTACTAACAACCCATTAGAGAAGGCAGCATTCCTGATGTAAATTTTCCACTACACATGCATTTAAAAGGGCCAATTTATTATGATTGTCACTATCGGATCACACAGGGCATATCCCTCAGAGAGGCTGAGTGCATTCTTTCTGAATGATGAAGTAAATGAATCTCATAAGTTTGGGCTAATGAAGCAGGATCAAATACCAAAAGCCTATGTTATAGAAAGTATACATACAGTTTTATTATGCTAACAATGTACTAAAGCCAAATAATGGTATCTTAAGAAAAGACTCTAGAGAAACTTCTTTAATGAGAACCAAAATAATATTTTGATCAATTATCTGAGTGTAAATAATATTTTAAAAATATATTTATTTATTTTATTTATTTTTAATTTCATTTTATTCCCTTCCCCCTCC
>PVKH010044396.1:0-10610 GCA_004027955.1 Chaetophractus vellerosus | reverse complement strand
CGGTTATAGAGTTGAAGATGTGGTGCTATTACAGGGGTTTTGTAAAGCAGTAGTCAATCCACACATATGCAAAAAGTAATTGCTACCCTCATCATGCCACCCAAGAAAATCCACTCCTCATTCGGGCTAAGCTCCATCTCGTCTAAACAACCTCTCATTTGGTGTTGCTTTCTGTCAATGAGAAAGAAACATACGGTATATATGGGTATGGATTTTCCCATATTTTTGTCAGCTAATTAAAGCTGAAATTTAATGAAAGGGAGAACTAAAGAAATTAACTCACCATTGTTTTATATTTTTCGTAGGTTTTTTTTTGTTTTGTTTTTTTTTAAAGCAGGTACCAGGGATTGAACCTGGGACCTCACACATGGGAAGTAAGGACTCAACCACTGAGCTATACCCACTCCCTTTTTCATATTTTTAAAATGCCTAAAAACTACTTAAAATTCTTTAAAACTTTGTATTTATAAAATGCTCAAAGCCCTCTAATTTCTAATAATTCAAGGACTGTTCAGTAATAATCACATTGTTCATAAGACACATTTTAGACCTGGGGAGTCAGCAAATGCATTATTTAAACCATCTAATGATATGATGTTTGTGAAGGATCAAGGTTTATTAATGCATTGTTTCTACTCACCATAAACATTGAAAGCTGCGAATTTGAAATAGTCTTTTCAGCAAAGAAGAATGGGAAAAAAGGCTTTGTTTTAAAAAGGACTATGTGGAATTTAAAACGTGGCTTGAATATGATTGGCGACCTCAAGAAAGAGAGAAAAATCTAGTGTTGGGCTTCTAATCAGCAAGTAATTCATACTTCAGACACCTTCTTAGCTGATCTCTGGTGGACTGGGCATCTTTGAACAAAGATTCCTAAGAGCTCATTAGAGTTTTATGTGCCTGAAGGTGAAAGCACTTCCTCAGACATGAGAGAAGGCAGAGAAGGAACACTGGGGAATGTGGTTGGCAAGAGAGTTGCCCACTTGATCTGAGACTCTCAATGGAGTTAATACAGAAAAATGTATTATGTGCATAGATAAATCTGAAAAGTTACATACATTGGAGGATAACACATGTGACATAGAGCATTACTAGCATAGTAGAAATTTTATCCTTGTCCCTAGATGACAATGTCAGGAAATCTAATAGGAAGAAATATATTTCTGATTGTCTTCGAGTATAACAATCCATAGACTAGGTAGCAAAATCAAGTCAAAATTTGGAAAAGAAAGTAAATTTTATCTTATATCCTCTGAAACCTGGTGGCATGAAATTCATGCATATAATTTTGTATATACAATATATATGTCAACATTTCTCAAGATACAATTCGGTAGAAAAAGCTTATTAATGGGAGTAGAACCTAACATCCTCTGCAGCCATGATCATGTTTTAAAATGAGCCATTTGGCCAAGGGAATCCTCAAAGATTTTATTGGCCTAGTGATATTTTTTTTTTTTAAGATTTATTTATTTTATTACATATCTCCCCTTCCCCCCGCTGCGGCGACGCGCCGAGAGTGGTCACTGCGCAGGCGCGGCTTTCCCCGCTTGTGGGCGGTCTCTGCGTCTGTTCACGGCCGGCTTTTCAGTTCGCGGGTGGCTGGCTGCGCTCCATCCGCGAGTGACCTGCCCTGCCCGTGGCAGCTCTTGCCCTGTCCGTGGCAGCTTCTTGCCCTGCCCACGGCGGCTCCGACCCGCCCATGGCGGCTTGCCATTCTCAAGGCAGTCTGCCCGCTAGGAGAGGTCCCCAGGAATCGAACCCAGGGCCTCCCATGTGGTATGCCGGCACCCTATCCACTGGGCTATCGAGCCGGCCCCTGGCCTAGTGATATTTTTAATGCCCTTTGTTTAGGTGTATTCCAGACCAAAGCTTAAAAAGAGAGGATCCACAAAAAATTTACTACTACCAGCTCTCATTTGTTAAAGCAACTCCAAACAGATACCATAAAATGGGTTTTCTTTAACTATGGGAATTTATTATCTTACAAGTTTACAGTTTTGAGGCTAAGAAAAATGTCCAAATCAAGGCATCGTCAGGCAATACTTTTTCCCCAAAGACTGGCTGCTGGTGACCCTGGACTCCTCTGTCACATGGCAAGGCTCATGGCAGCATCCGCTGGTCTTTCCCTTCTCTTCCAGGCTTTCCTTCCATGGCTTTCTCTCTTCATCAGAATTTCATTCTTTTATAAAGGACTCCAGTAAGATGATTAAGACCCACACTGAATGAGGTGAGTCACATTTTAACTTAAGATCCCACTCACCAAAAGATCCTATTTATAATGGGTTCATACCCATAGGAATGGATTAACTTTAAGAACATACTTTTCCGGGGTCCATACAGCTTCAAACCATCATACTACCTAAATAACAATAAATTCCTAAATCTCCTTTATATACAACCTCCTACCAATACTGTCTTTTCACCATCTATATACATATTAGGAGTCATTGGAACACCCATGTTTTCCCATTTTTCTGAAAAATTAAATTTTCCAAATACTCCACAGCAAAACTCCTTCATTCTCAATGCCAAGGTTCAGAAATCTTTTTTTCCCTACATGTGGCCTTATTTATTGAGTGTCATGTCAGGGAATGATGGGAAAAAGGAGAGAGAGAGAGTGAGAAGGGTCACTGACTATTTGTGTTTCAAGAAGCATCCTAACTTAATTAGCAGGGGGGGAAAAGAGAAAATGAATAATCAAATTGAATATAATTGTATTGTGTGTTGTATAAAAAATGAAGGAGTTAATTGAAAAAACTTCACATAGCATTTGTCCATAGTAGACACTCAAAAATTATATAGTTTATCATTGCCATTTGCTTTTCAAAATACCAATACCATAACTTGAAAGAAGCAAGAAGTTTCAACAATCCTAATATCTGTTATGACATATAACAGCAAAAAGAAGTGACATTCCTCACAGAATAACTTACAAAATAATGGAAAATAAAACCCCAAACCTATGTAGGATATTATTTTGTTCAAGATAATAAATAAAGATAACACTATATTGTTGGACTTTAAAATAGTAGTGAAAGTATGTGGACTTTGGAGTTAGGAAGACCTGGGAAATTTACTTACTCTTTCTGAATTTTAGTTTCATCATCAATAAAATAAGAATTTCAACTTTCAAGGTCACTGTAAGGATAAAACAAGATACTGTTGGTAAAAGATAAGTGGCACTTTGTAAATATTGACACACTATTCTGTCTAATTTTCCTTCAAGTTAGGAAAATACATTTCAAATAGGTTAAAGAATATATCAGCATGACACCATAACAAGAGACTCTGGAAGTCTGAGACAATACAGCTTACACAAACTGAGATTCTAGAAAATGACAATGGGATTACACAATTCCAAATGACCCATCAGAAAGAAAAGGTAGTCAAAGAAATCCCATTGTTTCTCAGAGGGCTATGTGATTAGTTTACATTTTAAAAGGACCCCAAATAGTGGGTCTCCTGAGGGCTACGGAGACACCCAGGTCATGGCAAATAGCTCTGGAGTTTGGTGCCTTGCCAGTGGGCCCTACTTTGGAGTTTGTGCTCCCAAGTGTGACAGAGTTGGACTTAGATGTGACTTTTCTACACATGCTTCTGTCCCTTTTATTTGAACCTACAGTTGCTGCTGGAGATTGTAGATATACATCCAAGAGACTTGAATCTCTGGGCTGTCCATACGCCAGCTGGGCCCTCAGCCTCAGTGGAGTTGCAGCACCTACTCTCCACTTCACTGGACTCACCCAAGACAACTAACGGAGGTGATGATGGACAACCACCACACCAAGGAACCAAGAGAGTCTACAACTGCAAGCAAGAGAATTCCGTCCATCAGCCATATGGGATTGAAGCCCCCTCTCAATTAGAGGTGGAGTGGGCATCACCATCCCAGAATCCTCAGGATTGGGGAATAAAATATGGACTAGAGTGGACTTGTTGATATTCTACTATAGACTTATTGTGATTCTAACAATGGAAGGAATTATATCATTGATGTGGTGACAGTGGCCACTGGAGGTGTTGTAGTCAGGGAGAGGGAAAGAGAGTTACAATATGGGACTTGGAATTGTCCTGAATGACATTGCAATGAAGCTGTATGGACTCCAGAAAAGTATGTTCTTAAAGTTAATCCATACAGGCCATTATATATCTGCCATAACCTACAAAATTGAGTGGGAGAGAGTGTAAACTACAATGTAAACTATAATCCATGCTTAGTGGCAATGCTCCAAAATGTGTTCATCAATTGCAATGAATGTACCACACTAATGAAAGAAGTTGTTAATGTGGGGAAAAGTGGGAGGTATGGGAGATGGGGCATTTGTGAATCCCTTATATTTTTTTATGTAACATTTTATGTAATCTTTTAAAAAATAAATAAAAAATACATATTTTTAAAAAGACATTGCAAAATATGGAAAGAAGGGTAGGAAACCTTAAGAACACATACAAAAGGATGGTGTTAACTTAGGAATTTTGAAAATAGGTGAACATTATTTAATATTTGTGGGAAAAAACAACCAAAGAGAAAAGAAACAAGACTTTTAAATCTACCAAGGAAGAGAGAGATAAGTCCCATGATCAAGGTAAAGAATGTCAGGATACAAGTGTCACAGAGGATGGCAAACAATGATCATCTTCAGAAATGTGAATAACCTTCAGACTAGTAGTGGAAGACTTCCAAGAGGAGCTACATCTCAGGATATGGGAAGAGATCATTTAAAGTATCTTCCATTTTAATTCATATTTATCTTCTACCAGGCATGTGGAAATAAGCTGATAATAGAACAAAGAGCAAACCAGACATAGCTACTGCTTTCATAGAGCTTATAATCTAGTGAGAAGACAAGAAATAATCACGTAGATAAATATATACAGCTCATATTTCCTTTTTGAAAACCTCCAGGTCAGATGTACTTGAAAATCCAAAAATTTCCAGATTTTTAGAGGCAATATATGTATACATTGTGAATTTTAAAACCAACCAAACAAAAAAAGCCAGCAGTGTCTGGGGCAACATCCTAAAATCAACCACATTGAAATTTCTCCAATGAAATGTGTGAATAATCACACAGTGTCAGAGGTAAAAACTATATGAACTGAGGGTCTTGGAGAAAGGGGTTACAGCAGTATCACTACTGTCATTGGTATCAGATTGGAGTGGGGCAGAGTAAAATTCCATAGTTCCAAGGCTGAATGTCTCATTAAGGGAAATTAAATGTCCAAAACATTTATTTATATAATAAGTTCAAGAGAGAGATTTGTGTCCAGAAATAATACATTTTTACAGGTTGTTTTTTAATCTCTGTACTTGCTTGCAATGATCTTTTGTCTCTAATAATTTTTTTTTTACTTTTTAAAAGATACTTAGATTACATAAATTATACACAAAAATTGTAGGGATCCCATATGCCCCACCTCCCACACCTCCCACAACCTCCCACATAAACATCCTTCATTAGTGTGGAACATCACCTGCAATAGATATACTCATCTTGGGGCTTTGCCACTAAGCATGGGCCATAGTTCACATTGTAGACCACACTCTCTCCCACACAGTTCTGCATGTTATATGATGATATAAAATGGCCTATATCTGTCATTGCAAAGCAATGATCTTTTGCTGCTAGAAAGTATTGCTTGTCTGCATAATGACGCACAGGTAAACTGCACATCATTTTTCAAGCATCTCGGATGCTGGCTTTCCCAAACCCTGGCATCTTCATTTGATGTGTGCCCACAGCATTGGATCCCAAGAAATGGGCCACTTGTATCCTATTCTCTCAGTGCTCTCAATAGCCATGGTTAAGGTTTATCCAGCAACACAGAGCCAGTGCCCTGACATTATAAACTTGTCTGGGGCTCAGGTTTTCTTCATATACTAGGCTGTCATATCCATCAAGGTGATTTTCATCTGTATCATGACGTACATAAACACTTTCCACACAGATTTTCTGAAACTTTACACCATGACACTTCCCACATTTTGTGTAGACAACTTTCTAAATATTCTCTTCACCCTCAATGCTGTGTGTGGCTTGGTATGCCCTGGCTTGTGTCATGACCAACAAACTAGTCAGTGCTTATATTCTCTTCCTGATGTCAAATTTTCTCAGCCAATAAACGGATAAGATATATAAGTTTTGCCCTATAAAATGTTTCCTATTTTTCATTAGATTTTATCCACCGCTATCACTGAAAACTGTCAACAATCTGCCTTTTTCTCAAGTCTTGCATTGTATGGTTCTAACACCCTACCCTTCAGTAAGATGCCTCTGAGATGCAGAGTGTAACATCTGCAGGAACTCCACTTTCTGGGCTATTGGTATCGATAGACATTTTTGACACTTTCTTTTCTTCTTCTATGGGTGGTATCTTTAACTCTAGCTCATTTTTTAAAATGAAATTGAATGTAAAGACACAGAAGAGAAAAAAACAAACAAACACACAATATCCATGCTCAGCAGAGACATGTGAGATGTGGTGGTAGCCCTGAGATACTACTAATGTCTAATGTCAGTTTAGGTTTAAAAAAAAAAAAAGAATTTTAAAATCAACTTTAAGGAAAAAACTTCAGTCATTCAGAGCCTTTAGGTTTTGGGATTCCGGATCAAAGACTAGATCTGGTATGACAATTGCAATCTGTGGTATAAAGGAAGTGGGGGTCACTGTGGAGTCTTTTAACCAAATTATTCACATCTAGGCCCCAATGAGTTATATCACAGGAGATGAACTTGCAAATGCAATCTGACTCACTGTTTATAAAATTTGAAAATTTATACTAATGTACTCAGTTAATCATTAGGGACAGAAACGTATACATTTCCTAATTTCCAGAAAGGGAACAAAAATACATTGTACCACTGGAGGTTCTGAGGTCAGGGAGAGGGAAAGCAGGTGTAATACGGGGGCATTTTCAGGACTTGGAAATTGTCCTGAATGACATTGCAATGACAGATACAGGCCATTATATATCTTGCCATAACCTACAGAATTGGGTGGGAGAGAGTATAACCTACAATCCATGCTTAGTGGCAATCCACCAAAATGTGTTCATCAATTGCAATGAATGTACCACACTAATGAAGGATGTTGTTAATGTGGGTAAATGTGGGCAGTGTGGGGAGCAGGGCATATGGGAATCCCCTATATTTTTTATGTAACATTTATGTTATCTAAATGTCTTTTTTAAAAAATAAAAATTAAAACAAATAAAACTAAAAAAATAAAATTAAAATAGGCACTGTATCATGTAAATAAATAAATAGACACGGATATCTATTATGATGTTCAAAAAATATATATACTGCTGGGAGCAGTTGTGGCTCAAGTGGTTGAGCTTGCACCTCCCACATTGGAGGTTTAGTCCCCTATGCCTCCTGATAAAACAAAAACAACAAGGAAAACAAATGAAAAAACCAACTCAGGGAAGCCGATGTGGCTCAGTGGTTGAGCACCGGCTTCCCACATACCAATTTCCAGGATCAATCCCTGGGCCCCGGTACTTAAAAAAAAAAAAAAGTATATTGCAGACAAAAAAATTACAGAACAGCTGAACTTTGAGAGTCTACCAGCTCTAAAGCTGATTGCCTTTAAGTTTTGTCTTAGACTCATCCTTCAATCTTTACCCTCCCTTCACTGCTGCAGCTGACCAACCACTTTCATCTCCCCTAAGGCCACAGCTTTGCTTCTTTCATTTTCTGGATTTGGAAGATCTACTCCTCCACATCTCTTGTCTCCTCCTAACAACTGCCTCATTGTGTAGTTCAGGTTCTTCTTCCCTTCACCACTTGTGAAATTCAAACTGAATAGTTACTGATTAGCCCCAGATCCTTTTTATGTGATTTGTTACCCATAAGCAGAACCAAAATTTTAAGTCCATTGTGCCCAAATCCCACCTCTCAAACTCAGCTGCAGCCTCGAAATGTTCCTATGTCAAACAATAAATACACCTATAATCAGCTAATGCATGCTCACGTGGTCATACCAAACTAACTTCCTCTGCCCCTCTTCTTTCTTTTTGATTGTGATGGCATTATATGTTGGTATATCAATGAACTGTGAGAGAAAAGCAACAAATAAATTCTTCCATAATATCTTTGGGATAAAATAATAAAATGTGTACTAAATAATTGTTTCCTTTATGGGCTTTCACATGCTACCCATAAAGTGTCAAACAGCAACTAGAGCCTTACCTATGTCTCTATTTTTAAATCAATAATTTGAGTAAATACTTAAAAGCAGTATTTACAATGTATGAAAATGACACAAATTACATGACAAAATAAAGATTGGGACAAAGAAATAAGATAACATTTAATAGGAGTGCATGTTAATTTTTTTGGTTCCAAAAAAAAATGTTTGTAAACATTTTGGTTTTAAAAACAGTAATCTAGTTCAGTGTCCTATCAGAGTGGTTAATACCCTTAACCGTATCTCCAATCAGCAATTTTCCTCTCTTTTCAACCATAAATGACAGGTCGCTTGTTATGGCCCAAAATAGCAATACAGTGTTTGAAAAATCCTAATGTTAAGACAATTCTTCCTAACAATGGGTTAAATTTTGTCTTATGTTAACATACATCAGTTAATGTAACTTCTATCCTCAAACAGCAACCTTTCAGATATTTGAATTCGTTGTTAAGCGGTAAAGCTAGCACATCCTTTCTTCTCCTTGCTACCTTCCCAGTTCCGTTGGCCCTCATAGGGCATTTGCTTACATTCCCTAACTATTCTTGTACTTCACCCCAGAAATGTTCCAGTTTATCAGTATGGCTCTAAGTCCAGCACCCAGAACTTAACACACACTTTAGATGAGAATGTACAGATATACAATAGACTGGTTACTTTATCCTCCTTTCTTCCTGACCACATTCTCTATTAATATAATCTTATTATGCACACAGGCAGAATAGGAATGACATAAGTTAGGCAAAATATATGTGAAAATGTCTGAAGTTTTTAACTGATTTCAACTTTACTGTGAGCCAATTCTATGATACAACCGATCAACCATTTACGCAAATCTAAATGGCATTAGTAGAGGCATAATACCTAGACCTTAGAAATCTATATCTCTACTACATGCTGCATTTGTAAACCATATCTGGAATATTGTTTCCATTCTTGAAAAGCATTTATTTAGGGGCCTTGATAAACCAGTGCGCTTCCAGGGAGGAGTAGCTAGAACAATAAGGATGGTCTCATCACCATGTGATCTGAAGAACTGCTGATGAAAGGTGCATTTCAGGTCAGGAGAAGAGGAATTCACCAGGGATGGCTGCCATCAAAACCCTGAAGTGTGACATCCAGCAAAGAGTGTGTTTATTACGGTTGATCTAAGAGGTAGAGCTAGGACAAAATTTTTGGAATAGCTACTTTGCAACATGGTCAATTCCCTGTCACTGCAAGTATTGAGGTGGAGGTAGATTTCTACTTAGCAAGAATAATGTATTATGGACTCTGCCACTAGGTTGGAGAAAATCTTTTTTTCCCTTCAAAAGCTAAGATTCTACAATTACTAATACTAAAATTCCCCACCAGTATGGTATATTGGTAATATGGTAACATAGAATCAGAAAAAGAAAGGTGTGTGTCCATCGTACAATGCTACTGAGGAGTCATCAAAGAAGAAACCGTACCCTGGGCCTGCCTACTGCACTGACCCATCCTTTCCCCTGGTCCACTTTGATGCTTCTTTCTAGAAAATCATTTCCTATCAACTTCTGAGACTTTGTACAACTCTGCCCTGTAACTCCTGGTGTCTGATATTCCCAGAAGCTTTAGCTTGGAGAACCAAGAGTAAGGAGACATTTAATTCCCTCAATTAGTTTTCTTACCAATCTAACCTCAGGAGGCCCTTTAGAGTGTTTTTCTGAATTAAATTCTTATTCATTGATGAAATATTATATGTCATGTAAGTCACTAGGAAAAATTATGTATGTTAATATACATCCATACATGCATTTAATCAAACACATGAAAATATTGTTTCAAATGCCACTCTGAAAATCATTTCTCAAAGCAGGTAAAAGGCAAGATTTTTCATTTCTCTGTTCTTATTTAGTAATTTATAAATAAAGTCAGTTTTTTTAAAAAAAAGGACATTTACATGTAAAATAACAAAGATGTAAGATGCAAGTAGATGATAAGTTGGGTATGCTGGTCAAGAATAAAAGTCCTGATAAATACCCATTCACCAAACAATTATTGTGATTTTTAATAATTTTTATATCTTAGATGCTAAAGAAGTATCATAGGCTGTACTGGATGCATCTATCTTAGTATAGGTATATACAGACACACACACATGCAGTCTGCTGCTAGCAACAACTATTGCAGGTGTTTCTTCTTTCCAGAAAATAAAGAAAAAGAACTGAAATATCAAATAGTTGGTGTTTTAACATCAGATACTGATTTGTAAGTTTCCATAATTTCAGAAATGTTGAGCTTGTTATCTTAAGTGGACTTTCTCTTATCATCTTAATCATGTCTTGGTATATGACAGTTAAGGAGACTATGAAGATATAATTGCTGTCGCAGGCATATCTAGCAGCCATCTCTCAGCTCCCTCTTACCCCCTACCCCTTGTCTATTATGTGCAGATA
>PVKH010044395.1:0-10610 GCA_004027955.1 Chaetophractus vellerosus | reverse complement strand
ATTCTGTTTTGGTCAGCCACAGGCGTGCCTTTTGAAATATACCAAAGATTGGTCAGTCTTTATAAAGGGTATTTATTTGGGGTAGAAGCTTACAGTTACCAGGCCACAAAGCATAAATTTCTTCCCATACCAGAGTCCACGTGTTGGAGGAAGATGGCTGCCGACGTCTCCAGGGTTCAGGCTTCCAGGTTCCTCTGTTTCCGGGGCTGCGTTTCTCTCCGGGCTTAGTTTCTGTTTCCTTCACGAGTTCAGCTGTAGACGATGAGGCTTTCTATGCTTTGCGTCTCTCCACAAGGCCAGCTGTAGCCTATCCGGCGATCGGCTCACTCCAACATCAGAACTGCTTTTCCAATCTCCTTCTCCAAATCTCCTCTCTGCTTCTCCCCAATCTCTGCTTCTACTTGAGACCACCCCACCGAGGGGTGGGGCTCAACGTCTCACTGACGTGGCAATTAACGCCCTACTCATAACTTAATCATGCCCAGATGAACAGATGAGCTTACAAACATAATCTAATTTATATTTTTGGAATTCATAAATAATTCAAACTCAAACCATTACACCTATCATGAGCTGGGAATTTTCTGACCCAAAAAACCATACAGTTGAGCATGCACAGCAGCACTCCATAGTAAAGTGGAGGTGGTATATAAGAGATAGGGCTTGAGCAGGTCCTGAAGGCACAAGTAAGTTACATGAAGAAGTAGCCCAAATGCCCATGGTCACCACCCCTGCCATGTTACCTTCTCTTTCCCAGCCCACAGCTTTGGCCTCTTGGGGAGTCCCTTACAATCAGTTAACTGACGATGAGAAAACTCGGGCCTGGTTTACAGATGGCTCTGCATGATATGCAGGTAACACTCGAAAGTGGACAGCTGCAGCACTGCAACCCTTTTCTGGGACATCCTTGAGGGACAGTGGTAAGGGCAATCCTCCCAGTTGGCAGAACTTTGAGCAGTGCACCTAGATGTTCATTTTGCTTGGAAGAATAAATAGCCAGAGATGTGTTTGTACACTGATTCATGGGCTGCTGCCAATGGTTTGGTTGGATGGTCAGGGACTTGGAAGGAACATGATTGGAAAATTGATGACAAGGAGGTCTGGGGAAGAGCTATGTGGCTAGACCTTTCTGAGTGAGCAAAAAACATAAACATATTTGTGTCCCATGTGAATGCCCACCAGAGCGTGAATTCAGCAGAGGAGGAGTTTAATAATCAAGTGGATAAGATGACCCACTCTGTGGCTAATGCTCAACCTCTTTCCCCAGCCACTCCTGTCATTGCCCAAAGGGCTCATGAACAAAGTGGCCATAGAGGTAGGGATGGAGGTTATGCATGGGCTCAGCAACATGGACTTCCCCTCACTAAGGCTGACTTGGCTACAGCCACTGCTGATTGTCCAATCTGCCAGCAGCAGAGACCCACACTCAGCCGCCGATATGGTACCATTCCTCGAGGTGCCCAGCCTGCTACCTGGTGGCAGGTTGACTACATTAGGCCACTTCCACCATGGAAGGGGCAGCAATTTGTTTTAACTGGAATAGACACATACTCTATGGGTTTGCATTTCCGGCACGCAGTGCGTCTTCCAAAACTACCATACGTGAACTTACCGAATGTCTTATCTACCACCATGGCATTCCATACAGCATTGCTTCTGATCAAGGAACCCATTTCACAACAAATGATGTGCGGGAATGGGCACATGCCCATGGAATTCACTGGTCTTACCATGTTCACCATCACCCTGAAGCAGCTGGATTAATAGAACGGTGGAATGGCCTTTTGAAGACTCAATTACAGTGCCAACTAGGTGGCAATACCTTGCAGGGCTGGAGCAGTGTTCTCGAGGAGGCTGTGTATGCTCTAAATCAGCATCCTCTCTTTGGTGTTGTTTCTCCCATAACCAGGATTCATGGGTCCAGGAATCAAGGGGTGGAAATGGGATGGCACCACTCACTATTGCCCCTTGTGACCCACTTGGAGAATTTTTGCTTCCTGTCCCTGCAACCTTAAGCTCTGCTGGTCTACAGGTTTTAGTTCCAAAAGGAGGAGTGCTGCCACCAGGGAACACAACGATGATTCCATTGAACTGAAAGTTAAGAATGCCACCTGACCACTTTGGACTCCTCTTGCCTGTGAATCAATAGGCAAAGAAGGGAATTACTCTGCTGGCTGGGGTGATTGATCCTGACTATCAAGGGGAAATAGGACTACGTCTACATAATGGGGGTAAAGAAGAGTTTGCCTGAAATGCAGTAGATCCTCTAGAGCGTCTCCTAGTACTGCCATGCCCTGTGATTAAAGTCAATGGAAAATTGCAACAAACCAATTCAAGCAGGACTAACAATGGCCCAGAATCTTCAGTAATGAAAGTTTGGGTCACCCCACCACGCAAAGAACCATGGCCAGCTGAATTGCTTGCTGAGGGTAATTGGAATTTGGAATGGGTAGTGGAAGAAGGTAGTGATAAATATCAACTTTAACCATGTGACCAGTTACAGAAGTGAGGACTGTAATAGTCACAAACCCTTCTTCTTTGTTTTGTTATGAGTATGGATGCATATGCACACAAAATGAATTTCTTGTTTTCTTCCCCAACCTTTTCCTCTATCATATGAAAAGTTGTATTAATTTCATGTCATAATATTTAAGGATGTCCAGTTTAAGAGTGAATATTACCCAAGGACTTGCACCATATTCTGTGGGGAATTAATGCATTTCTGGTTGTATGCAGGGGAGTTAAACATTGTTAGGCGGAAATATATATGTATGCTTGTATGTTATTGTTTTTACTTAGAGACTAAGTATGGTTTAGGGTAATGTGTATGGTTGCCGAGTTGACAAGGAGTAGACTGTGATAGTTAGGCTAATTTGTCAACTTGGCCAGGTAATTGTGTCCATGTATTAGGTCCAGCAAGCACTGGGCTAATTGTAATACAAGAGCATTTATGGACTTCAATCACCAGTGAGTTTACTGCATGGATGGCTGATTACATCTGCATCAATCAGGGAAATTGGATCAAGAATGGATGACCCTTTTATCCATTCAATTGACTGCCTTAAAGGGGGAAGTGATTTCAACATTCACAGAGAATTTCCCAGATCGTCTTTGGACAGCCAACTTCTCCCAGAAACTCATCAAGGACCTTTCATCAGTCTTTCTTCGGAGCCACTGGCTTGCAGCCTCCCTGCGGAACCTGGACTTGTGCATCCCCACGGTCACATGAGAGACTCTTATAAAATCTTACATTATTGACAGATATCTCCTGTTGATTCTGTTTCCCAAGGGAACCGTGACTACTACAAAACCTACAAATGTATTCATTGTGTTTCATGTAAGCCCACAGAGATCAATGAATACCCACCTTAGCTTAATGTGTGATGATTCCATTTCACTTGGATGAAATCTTCTAACTGCTGAGGAAAAACGCTTCTAACCTACTTCTGACACACCCTTTCATATTTTCATCTGAGCATCCATTTCAGACCTCTCCAGAGCAAGGAAGAAAATATTATTGGTGAGTAGATCCTCAAAGGCCCAGACATTTCTCATTTTATTCCACAAACTTGATCAAAGAGTCCAAGAAAAATTTCTCTTCAGGGGCCTTCAGAGGACATATGTAGCAGGCCCCATGCAAGCACGAAGGTCCAGGTCCATTTAGTTGAGCCCAAGAGACTGTCTTTGCAGATTAAATGGGTTCCATTTTCCTCCATTAACTGCCTTTAAACTAATCTGAACCATGTTTTTATGACCATTCTTCACCTTGTACATTCAAGAAGAAAGAATTGTCGTTTCTCTGAAAAGCAGCTCCAGGTGAAATAAATTACCATGAAAGCTGTGAGCAGCAAGGTATTGATGGTTTGCATGTCTGTTCAGAGGGGGAAGTGACTTCAAGAGGAAAACCATGGAAGCTGAGATCTGGAATTCAGACATCGCCTTGAGCCAAGAGAGAAACCCCACCTATGTGAATAGAGAGGGTGAGTTTGCCCCTGCAGTTGAAGAGCATGGATGTTCCCATCCAATGTTTGGGGAGTGTTTTGCTACCCCAAGTTACAGAGAGGGTGGAGCACATTCCTCAAGGATTAGGGAGGTTGAGGTCAACGCCCCATAACAATGAGAGGGGCGAGTCTGGCACCCTTGGATTAGGGAAGGCCGGGTCATCAACTCTTTGCTCTGTGAGGGTTGAGCCTGTACACCAAAGGTTAGGGAGGATGTTGTCTTCACCTCACTGTACTAGAGGGGTTAAGACTCTAACCCAAAGACTGGGTAAAGTGTGGCAATCACCCCAATGCTCTTGGAGGGTGAGGTCTGGATCTTAGTCTCCACCCAGATGCTTGATGAGGGTGGAACTGTAACAGAAAATTGATCTCGGAAAACTCAAAGAGCACTCAGAGGAGGTAGAGAGACACAATTTTACTACGCATGGGCCCAGAGAGAAACCAGTTCTAGATTCTGGGCAACCCAACACTTTTCGTGGGATTATATAAGTTCCTATTAATTGACTAGTGGGTTGCTAAGCAAAAGAGATAAAATTCCTAAAGGAAGCAAGTGGGCAGGCAGTTAACATATTTGCTGGCTTAGCTCAGGGTCATAAGAAAGGGAGCTATCTTTTGTTTTGGGTTGTAAATTTTGGTTCAAAGAGGCATGCCACTAGCACATCTTGCTAATGATGGCCTGGGGGGGGGAATGGAGGAGAAAGGGAGAGTGAGACCTTTTGTTTTTCTAAGGCTCCGAATTCCTGTGGGGGGGGGGTCAGGGTCCCAAACTTCCCTTATCATTCCCCCCGCATTTGATGCCCCCTTATTTCTATAGGGCATCATCAATTTCCAGTGGTCCATAGCCTCTCAGGGTGAGCATCTTTGTGGTTGTCACTCTAGATACTGTTGTTTCAATGAACCTGACCAGTGTATTCACCAGGCATGGAGCGAGCGCGACTACCAGGTTCATTATTAGTAGCGGCCCAGCTAGTGGCACGAGCCAGGGAGCCCACTGTCCAAGACCCCAGTTCCAGTGGGCACCTGCAGAGACAGGCTATGATGGCTTTTTGCTCTTTCCTTCAGGATGGCAATCTTATCGGACTACCCTGGAGGAGTTCGCATAAAAGCAACACTCCTCTCCCAGTGCCTTACATACCCCGCCCTGGCTAGTGGTGAGTAAGTTCAACCCTCGTCTGTTCTGCAGGACCACCTCCACCAGTGAATCTATCTGGTTTTGTATGCCACTGAGTGCCCCGGTCATTTCCTCGAGGTCCTTTGAGGTTGCTGACGCTAGTTGGCGTAGGCCCTGTTTACAAGTTATGAGGGAGGCACCAGCGGTGGCTGCGCTGGCTACCATCCCCATGGAAAGCAAGATGGGCAATGCCTGTATTGCTCTTTTAACTAGAGGAGGCCCATCGGGCAGCTCATTTCCGTTTACGGAGAGTGATGGTACCAGCCATGCCAGATAGCAAATGCTGCAGTTGTCTGTGGGCATACACCGGTAGGCTCAGTCATCACACACCCAGACTGTGGAATTTGTTGCGCACAGCCCGCAGGCCCCGAGTGGGTGAGTCCTCCCCCAGAGAGCAGAGGGTGAGACTGCAGAATTTTCATAGCAGATCTCCACAGAGGGGGCGGAGGGGATATCTGGATGGGGAACGGTTTGGGGGCGTTACCCGATTCCGAACCCGAGATATTTGCGAGGTACCGGCTAGTCTCATTTTTGGAGACTGGTATGGGGTAGATGGCGAGGCTAGAAGAGGCGCACAGCCAGCAGGAGACTGCTATGTCCGGTCAAGTCGAGCTCAGGAGTTCGTGGAAACCCCAAATCTGACTCAGGAGCTGGAAGCATAGAAGAGCACACAGCCTGGCTTCTAGAGCTTTGGCGGACTTGTTCACGCTGGATTTTATAGCTTCTAAAGGGGTAGGGGTCTCTTGGATCAGCTGGATCAGGATATAGGATCCCGGATCCACACTCATAGAGACATATACTCCTAAACCTAACCTTATCCCCGTCATGGCTTTCAGGAAGATATCAGACTCATTCCTGAGGGTGAGATTTAGCTGGAGACCTCCTCCCCAGTTAGTCAAGCTAAAGGGTGAATTGTGGGGGGCCCACGAAGGCCCCCAATTCGTGGTGGCTGCCACTAGGTGGCTCCATGACCTGCAGAAGTGGTTGGCATCTGACCCTTTACAAAGGTACTTATCATAATTGCAGTAGACAGAGCCCATGCTCCCCTTCTTGGAGGCAGAGAGTGTCTCATAGGGGCCAAGCCCTTGACTCAGTAGTACTGCCCCCATTTTTATTGCATCGCTGTATTTGAAAGTTACTGATGCAGACCTTGCCTGGGCGGGAAAAGCTGGGATGTGTTTAGGACTGCTTGATCTCCCCATGCACGACTGGCCTGTAGCTTCCATGTCTGAAACCCCCTCCCAGTGACCCGGGCTGAGGGCAGGTTAGGATAGAGAGCAGAAACAAATCAAGGCACTGAAACACCCAACTATGAAGTAGTAGGCCAGGGCGAGCAGGACCCTGTTTTTGAGAGTCCAGTCAGCAGGGGCTACAGCCGCAAGTCCAAGTCCAAGTATGGAGGCAGTTAGTCCAATTAGGCCCAGTCCCCACGATGGGCAGGAGCTCATCTAGCCGGTGCCTGATGCAGCCGGCCCTCGGGGTCCACGTGTGAGCCATGCCTTCAGGGGATGGCCAGTTACTGGTTGTGCTGTCCAGCAGTCCTTCTTTCTATTGGGATGGGCCCGCTTGACTCTGGAGTGATGAACCCAGGGAGTAATACCTGTAACTTTAAGAGCAGTTGGGGTTATTAGGACCACAGTGTGGGGACCTATCCAGGTGGGCTGTAGAGGCTCCTTTCTCCAATCTTTAACCCAGAATAAATCTCCCGGGTGATGGGGGTGCAGCAGGTGCCCCAGGGGGATAGGGCTCCAGGATAAGACTGTCTTGTGCACCTGGACTAAGGTTTTCCCCAACTGCTCCAAGACAGCGTCCTGACTAGCCTCTCCCAGGAGCTTAAGTCTCCCCTTGAGGGTCTGGATAATTGGCGGAGGTGACCCAAACAGGATTTCAAAAAGGGAGTAGCCCCTGGGCCCTGGGGTACACCTGACTCTGAGAAGGGCTAAGGAAAGCAGGTCCACCCAGGGAAGGCTAGTCTCCTGACAATATTTGGCTAGGGTACTCTTGAGGGTCCGGCTCATGCACTCAACTTTCCCTGAACTTTGGGGCCTATAGGCAGTGTGCAGATTCCACTTAATTCCCAACATCCTTGCCAGTTCCTGGATCGCTGCAGCCATGAACACTGGACGGTTGTCGCTCCCTATGGACAGAGTCAGCCCATGCCTGAGAATAATCTCTCTGAGCAGGGCCTTGTTCACTTGCCTTGTTTTTTTGGTTCAAACAGGGAAGGCTTCAACCCAGCCTGAGAAAGTGCATATCAGCACCAACAGGTACTTGTATTCTCAACAGGGTTTTACTTTGGTGAAGTCTACAGTAAGGTCCTCGAAGGGGGCCATCCCGGCATGCTGGACGCCAGCTGGAGTTCAGGGGCCTTGCGGCAGGTTGTTTCTTGCACATGCTTGGCACTGGTTACTGACGGAGGCAAAGAGGGAGGCCAGTCAGGCTATGTAGTAATATTTCTCAAGTAAGGCTTCTAGCGCAGTTTTCCCCAAGTGAGTGAGTTGGTGATACTGTTGGACAAGGACATGGGCAGCTCCCTTTGGGACAAAGATTTGGCTATCTGGCAGTACCCAGGTTCCCTCGGGGGTTTGGCTCCCCTTTTCCTTCACTGCCCATTCTTGTTCGTCCTGGGTATAGTTCAGATTTTTAACTTCATGCCCTAAGAGAGACAACTGTGGTCAGTCCCAGGTTCTGTGCCTCTTGGGCTCCTTCCGCCGCTTGTTGAGCTGCCCCATAAGCCAGTCTGTTCCCTCATGCTACCACATCCACTCCCTTCTGATGTCCTTGTCAATGAATGATGGCAACCTTGTCTGGCTCCCAGATTGCCTCCAACAATTGTAGGATTTCTTCCTTATTTTTAATTTCCTTTCCCCTCTTCTTATAGATTGCCCTGTGGATATGGACAGTAGAGAACGCATATTTGGAGTCAGTGTAGATGTTTACTACTTGCCCGGTGGCTAGCCTCAAAGCCCGGATCAGTGCCCAGTGTTCTGCTCGTTGCGCCGACCACCCTTGCGGCAGGGAAGCCGCTTCCAGCACTTGCTCAGGGGTGGTGATTGCATATCTGGCACATCTCTTTCCATCTTTGATGAAACTACTCCCATATGTAAACAGCATCTGATCTGGGGAGGGGAGCAGTTTGTCCTGGAGGTCCAGGCGACTAGCGTAAATTTCCTCGGTCACCTCGATGCAGTCATGTTCTGGAGTCCCCTCCTCATCTGGCAGAAAAGTGGCTGAGTTCAGGCTGTACACAGTTTCCACCGTTACTCTGGGATTTTCTCAGAGCAGGCCCTGGTACTGGGCAAGCCGAGGATTAGACCCACCAGTGTCCGTGAGAGTTCATCAGGGCAGTGACTGCGTGTGGGACCATAACACGCACAGCCTGTCCAAGAGTCAATTTGTCTACCTCTTGGATGAGGGTCACAGCGGCAGCCAGGGCCTTCAGGCAGAGGGTCATCTTGCAGCTATGGGATCCAGTTGCTTAGAGAGATATGCAATGGGCCTCTGCCAGGGGCCAACGGTTTGTGTGAGGACCCCTGGCGCCATTTGATTTTTCTCATGTACGAACAGATTAAAGTCTCTGGTCACGTCCGGAAGGCCCAGTGCAGGTACCTGGCTGAGTTGCTTTTTAATGTCCTTGAAGGCCTCTTCTTGGGCCTAACCCCAGGCAAGGGGTTCTTTCTCTGGGCCTTTTAGAACTTCATAGAGGGGTTTGGCCAAGGCAGCAAACCCCGGGATCCAGTTGCGGCAGAACCCAGCAGCCCCAAGGAACTCCTGGAGTTTTCTCTTGGTAGTGGGTACGGGGAGAGTGCAGATTACTCTCTTCTGCTCAGGCCCAAGTGCCAGGTATCCTCGGGTGATGTGGAAGCCTAAGTATTTTACTTGCCGCTTGCAGATTTGGGCCTTTCTCCAGGATACTTTGTACCCAGTCCCTGTCAGTAGCTGTAAGAGGGACCGGGTTCCCTTCCAGCAATACCCCTCCGTCTCGCTGGCAAGCAGGAGGTCATCCACGTATCGGAGGAGGGCACACCTGCGGTCTTCTCGGGGAAAGGCAGCCAGGTCTGCTGCCAGGGCTTCTCTGAAGAGTGTGGGTGAGTTTTGGAAGCCCTGTGGGAGTCGGGTCCAAGTCAGCTGAACTTTCTGTCGAGTTCGGGAGTTCTCCCATTCAAAGGCAAACAGGGGTTGGTTCGGAGGAGCCAGTCGCAGGCAGAATGATGCATCTTTTAGGTCCAAACAGGTGAACCAGGTGGCTTCAGGTGGCAATTGTCCCAATAGTGTGTACGGGTTTGGGACGACTTGATGTAGGGTGAGTGTGGTGTTATTGATGTCTCGCAGATCCTGTACCAGTCTATTTCCGGTCCCATCTGGCTTCTTCACTGGCAGCAACGGGGTATTCCAAGGTGACTGGCACTCAACTAGGATACCCTCTCACTTCAGGAGGTCGATGTACTCAGATATACCCAGCTGGGCTTCACAGGGAATCGGATACTGCCTTTGTCGGATCAGGACCGCTCCGGGCTTTAGGTCTATAATGATCGGTGCGTGATTCCGGGCCATTCCTGGTGGGTTCTTTTCAACCCAGACCTGAGGGAAGTGCTCCAGCAGCTCCTCTGGGTTTTGGCCCAGGCTCTCTTCTGCATGGAATCTCCATTCTTCCTCTCAGGGTACAGTGATGAGGAGAGTGAGGCCGGCCCCAAGGCTTAAGCTTGCCGGCCCCTCCGGCTGGAAAGTGATCTGGGCTCCTAATTTGGTTAGGAGATCCCTGCCCAACAGGGGGACCAGGCATTCTGGCAGGTACAGAAATTCATAAGTTACTTCATGGCCACCAAGCCAGCAAGTTCTAGATTGGCAGAAAGGCCATTGATTTGTCCCGTCCCTGGTCACCCCAATGATATTAACAGTCCTTCCACTAAACGGGGCTATGGGGGTGGTTACTACAGAATGTTCTGCACCAGTGTCCACCATAAAAGTCATTGGTTGGCCCCCAACCATTAATTCGACCGTGGGCTCATGGGGCCCAGCAGCCCCAAGGAACTCACTAGTTCCAGTGAGCCCGGTCACCCCTATTCGGGGCCGAATCCCGCTAGTCCGAGCAGGTGATCCTGGGGTTCAAGCTGATATTTCCCTTTAGCTCTGCTGTTTTTGCACATCTTGTTCTTTTGGGGGCATTCGTTCTTCGTGGCCAGCTTCCTTGCAATAGGCACACTGATCTCTTCCTAGTGGTGCCCGCCTGAGTTTCCCCCCCCCCTTTCCAGGGTAGGCCCCCTCACCTGGTGGGGTCTGGATTTCCCATTGCTGCCACCAGGAGCAAGGCCTGGTGCTTCATCTTCTTCTTACTCTCTCGTTAGGTTGTTTAATTCAGGTTGATGAAAACCTTGTTGGCCACCTCTAGGAGCTTCGTGATATGCATCCCTGTGAAACCTTCCAGCTTTTGGAGTTTC
>PVKH010044394.1:0-10612 GCA_004027955.1 Chaetophractus vellerosus | reverse complement strand
TACTGCTGTTTCTTTCTATTTAAAATAAGAATTATCCCCCTCAGACATACCTGAAGAAGCCCTCTGATATCCCAGGTTTCACATTTCTCCTTAATACCTTGAAGTGTATCTGTGGTATATCACAGCTCTAAACTTTCTTCTAAGTCAAGCTCTCTTTTATTCTTTAACATTCAGTAGACTAGAGCTTAAAGAATTGCTGAAGGTAGTCTCAATGCAAAGTAGAATCGTATGCATGCCAAGTCTTCTAAAATAGTACTTTTACTAAAGATTCTGTTATTTTTAATAGTTAATGATTTAAATTATATTCTCTTATATATTTGAATTCATTAAAATATTTAATTGAAAAGCATTAATTATCCTATTTAAAGTCACAATTTCCTTTTTGCTATAAATTTGTTGCTGACTTCAGTGAGAGCTAGAGTAACACTGCTGCAGGTGCTTTAAAAATAGTTTAACAGTTCAAGACATATTGGGTATCCACCTGAATTTTGGTTTTGAAAAAGTGATGAAAAGGTTCCTGTCAAGGAGATGTCATTATGGTTCCAGGAGGCAAACTTTTCTGACAGCTTCTGTATAAAACAGGACTACAGGAAACTGCCCCTATTATTTAGTAATTAACCTTGACAGTGGTGAAAAGTTGAGGGGAGAGCATTTGTAGAGTTAAGAACCTCAAGTAAAACAAAATCTCCAGGAAGCTGGAAAACCGAAAGGCACACGTGGAAGGCACATTGTTTCTGCCTGGTGACAAATTCTTTCTTTCTCATTTAGCTGAAAAAGAGTCATAGGTCTACAATGCATTGGATAGATGCCGACTTTGAGACAAGATAAGGAGAGGTAACACTGGGAGATTTTGCACTGCTAGTGCTATGAATTCCTGTGTATCAAGAATAATGGCAATTATTCCTTAGAGGGATATATGTTAAATACACAGAGAAAGCAACTAAGCACTCCTTCGTACCCAGTTCATTTTTGTGTATCAAGTCCTCGCACAGTACTTCACATGTAAGAGGTGAAAACAAAGCCCCGCATGGAACTTACAATTTGGTATCACCATGATGATTGCAATCTCTAGCTGCACACCAGAGAAATTAGTGATCTTATAATGTAGTCAGCAAGTGCCCAGACTCTGGAGCCAGATGACCTGGGTTTGAAAGTGTGCTCTGCCACTAATTAGCTCTGAAAACTTGAGCAAAGTTTCTTAACTGTTTCATGCCTCAGTTTCTTCAATAAAATGGAATATAATCAGTTAATACATATAACATAGTTAGATCAGTGGTAAGTGCTAATAGGTACCATGAATATATCAGATATTGTTCTTGTTAAGAGAAATTGATTTAAATTTAACTCATGGATGATTACTTTTTAATTAAAGAGTAAAGGGTGGAGGTCAGAGAAATCAAGATGGCAAAACTTGAGGTGCCAAATCCAAATGGATTATTGATTTTTGTATTATTTTTTCAAAGGAAATTATGGAGGTAAGAGAAAGCCTAATCCAATGGTTCAGCTAGTTACTTACATCACTGACCCTCAATTTCCTCCTTTTGGGAAGGAGGGGTAATAAAAGGCCTCCTTCACAGAGGTTATGTGGGGGTTAAAGGATGTGATATATGCAGTGCTTAGCACAAGGCTTGGTTGAGAGTGGAAATTTATGAAATGGTGACTATAAACTGTGACCAGATTGTATTGAACTGACATCATTTATTTAGATAGTTTTTGCCACCTCATTTCAATTCCAAAAGAATTGAAGAACATTTCTGCAATCCACTAACATTGTCTCAAAAAGATATTCTCAGTCACATCATGCATATGAAAAGTTAAATTTGCTCCAATAAAGAGGAGATCCTTCCAGTAAGTTTGCTCAGTCTGTAGATAGACGACATTCAGGTCCAGAAAGAATTGGGCCATTTACTAGTTATACTTATAAAGTGGGATCAAATATGGCTAAATTTCCATAAACATACTTTAAATTGCATCACAATTTATTTTCAATACGATTTATTGCTAAATTTTGGTATTGTTGCTATCATCAGGCAAACACCATCGAGGACTGGTGTTTTTTGGTTTGTTTATGTATCCCATTTCTTTAATTGTTATTTGTCTAATCAGAATTTTTGTTTCTTCTTGTGTCGATATTGGTGTTGTTATTTGTGCAGAAATAAGACCATTTATTTCATTAAGTTTGTCAAATTTGTTAGCATAAAATTGTTCGAAATAGCCATTTGTAATTTTTATCTGTTAAATATCAATTTACCCATTGTGGTGGTACTTAATTTACATATTCCCTTTATTTCTTTAAATTATCCTAACCTAAAGTTTGTCTTAGTGTTTTCAAAGGCTGTGGCATTATTAATCATCTCCAAATTTTGCCCTTAATTTCAATGATTTCTTTCCTTAATTTTTCCTTCTATTTCTTTAGCTTTGTACCATTGTTCTTTTTCTAGCCTCATGATTGGAGCAATTTGTTAATTAATTTCTTGAATTCTGTGTAAAGCTATACATTTCCTTCTAAGTACTGTTTTAAACAATGCCATAAATATTTGTTATGTAGTAATTTCAATGTGTTTTAGTATTCAACAGATTAGATTTCCTTTCATAATTCCTTCCTGGTATTCTCTGTAACCCAAGAATTAATCAATAATGTTTTAGGCTAATTTGTTCTGGACATATTTCATATATACTTTTTTGTTTTCCTTTTATTGATTCGACAAAACTGGAGCTTACTTTGACAGTAAGCTGCAGTCTTTGAGTCCAATAATTCTGTTCTATGTGTGCTCTAGAATGCAATGCCTAGAATCATTGGATTCACAAAGTCAAGCTTAACTATTCAGAGAATGTCAGTTAATTACCTAAATTAATTACCATATTAATTTAGGTAATTAATTGAAGGACCATTCTCCTTTTTTCTGGAAGGAAACATCTGATGTTTCCACACAGTTTGAACAAATTTCCAAAATGCATTAATGAACCTGAAATTGAAACACCGTGTTATTTTAATGAGAATAATAATATGAGCTTCAGAGAATCAGTAATAATTTGATCAAGAGACAGTTTTATAAATATATTACCTATTATATCTTTATGTTCAAATTCACAAGTAAGCATAAATGTCAGAGGAAGAACCTTGAAGACATTTGCATTAAAAAAAAATCTTAAATCATCTGTTCAATCACAATCTGCTAAAATTCACAAGATCAAATTGTTCTCCATGAAATATAACTGTTTTCTTTGAGAATCGATTTATTTAGATTTGTATAATACTAATTTACTAATATTATTTTAATGTCAAGAAGAACTTTTTTTCAAAATCCCAATACCACATGAGAAAATTATTCTAATATCAAAAGAACTCTTGCTTACCACATTCTGGTATTTATTGAGCTTATTACCAGATTATTAAAAAGAAATAAAGAATTTTTAAGAAAAAATAATAAAATAAAACAATGAGGGGTTTAAATTTTTGCATCAGAGTAACTACCAAAAAAAAAAACCCCAGATATCAAGTGTTGCCATTTTTTACCCTAATGAATTCACAAACAGTGAAGATTTACTTATACCAAAAACAAAAACGTAATTTTTTTCCTTTAAAAAATTTGATCTTCTATTGAATTTCCTGATCTGCAAAGTTATATCTGATATAGTTTAAAGGTACTAAAAATTTTAGTCATGGCCTTGGTGATCACGGTCTGTGGTTATGCCAGTTTCCTAAAAGCAAATAAAAGTATAACCAGTAAGGATGGCATAAAAAAAAAATGTAACTCGGCTTGAAGATATGCTGGTACATTTGGAACAAATTCTGACTCATTACTGGTAGATAAGAGTTTATGGGAAACTTCCTTTCTAAAATCAGTTTCTTGGCTTAAATGAAAGCTCTATTTCTCTCAATGGTTTGATAACAATGCAAAGTAAAATGCAGTTATCTTGAGGTTAAGTGTATTTTAAAGATGTATCACTTGTTTATTTGTAATTATATTTATGATGATCTCTCCACCCCAACTTCCACCATGCTCCTCTATCTTTTTCTCTCTATTTCACAGAAAAAATTATGACATCAACATCCAAAGGAATTCTTCGCCCATTTTTAATTGTCTGCTTTATCCTGGGCTGTTTCATGGCATGTCTGCTCATTTACATCAAGCCTACCAACGGCTGGATCTTCAGTCCAATGGAGTCAGCCAGCTCAGTGCTGAAAATGAAAAATTTCTTCTCCACCAAAACTGATTATTTGAATGAAACCACTATTCTGATTTGGGTGTGGCCATTTGGACAGACCTTTGACCTTACATCCTGCCAAGCAATGTTCAACATCCAAGGATGCCATCTCACAACTGATCGTTCCCTGTACAACAAATCTCATGCTGTCCTGATCCATCACCGAGACATTAGCTGGGACCTGACTAATTTACCTCAGCAGGCTAGACCACCTTTCCAGAAATGGATTTGGATGAATTTGGAATCACCAACTCACACTCCCCAAAAGAGTGGTATTGAGCACTTGTTCAACCTGACTCTGACTTACCGCCGTGACTCAGATATCCAAGTGCCTTATGGCTTCTTGACAGTCAGCACGAACCCCTTTGTGTTTGAAGTGCCAAGCAAAGAGAAGTTGGTGTGCTGGGTTGTAAGTAACTGGAACCCTGAGCATGCCAGGGTCAAGTATTACAATGAGCTAATCAAAAGCATTGAAATCCATACCTATGGGCAAGCATTTGGAGAATATGTGAATGATAAAAATTTGATCCCTACCATATCTACATGCAAATTTTATCTTTCCTTTGAAAACTCAATCCACAAAGATTACATCACTGAGAAGCTCTACAATGCTTTTCTGGCTGGCTCTGTACCTGTAGTGCTGGGGCCATCTAGGGAGAACTATGAGAATTATATTCCAGCAGATTCATTTATTCATGTGGAAGATTATAACTCTCCCAATGAGCTAGCCAAGTATCTGAAGGAAGTTGACAAAAACAATAAGTTATACCTTAGTTACTTTAACTGGAGGAAGGATTTCACTGTGAATCTTCCCCGATTTTGGGAATCACATGCATGCTTGGCTTGTGACCATGTGAAAAGGCATCAAGAGTATAAGTCTGTTGGTAATTTAGAGAAATGGTTTTGGAATTAAAGTTTTCCATTACTTTCACAGTGGGTAAAACAGTTTGATGAGATGTAATCCAAGTTTTGAGGATAAGAAGAGATAACATTTTGCTTTGTGTCACTTTTTATCTTGGGTAATGTATATTTTGATGGTTATTTTTAAGAGTGCAGCATTAGCAATCATTCCATTGGGTTTTAAATTATCCTGTATATACCTAATTATATGCACTGGAAAATAATTTATTCTTCATTATCATTTTTAAACATTGTTTTTTCACATTTTTTGTAGTTTCCTGTAATGTACGTTTGTGATTTGATTGTTGCATTTCCAAATTGACCAGCTGTTTAATCAGTTTGGAAAATGAATATGCACGTATTAAAATACCGTGAGCAAATTTCACTAAATATTATAGTGTCTAGTTCCAAGTTTGCATTCTGTAACAAAGGAAGAACATATTATAATTTAATTCTAACCTCTTTGACTTCAAAGTTGAACAATGTTATAACTGTCTCTATTTGGTCTATTTTTTCTACCTATTTATCACATTTGTGAAGGCAGAGCTATTCACATTGTGCATAAAAAAAGACAGTGAAGCATAACTGTTCTATTCAGGAAGCTATTAGACTTCCCATTTATTTTCATTAAACCGCTTTGCAAATTCACCCATTTATTCTCATGATCCTAAGATAAAATATTCAAGTACTTTTTAATATCCAATTTATTAAGATTTTCAGTACCTGAGAAATAATCCAATAATACTTAGGAAAAACTAAGGCAGTTCTCTTCCTGATTCTGAAAAAAGTCTTTAAAATAAAACAAATTATTTCTTCAAATAACAAAGAAAAAGCATATCTACAGATACAAATTGTAATTATGAATGCTCTCCTTTATGTACAATTTTCAATTACACATCAACTAAAATACTTTTTCTTAAACTCCAATATTTAAAGCAATTTGACTTTACCGTATGCACAAATAAATAGATGTAACTTTTGAGAGGTTTATTCTATCATCTAAGAGAAACAATCAAATTACCATTGAGGTGTCAAATATAAGATTTGAAATATAATAATGTGGGGATGTTTAGGAAATACACAGTGCCTAATAAAGGGTAGAGTCTCAATACATATTTGTTGAATGAATAAATGAATGGCATTGAAGGTCATGGGGAAATTTTTGTTTGTTTCAATGAAGTTACAGTTCTAGCTTATAGGTACTAATTGGAGATATTTTATATTCCATTTTGGTAATTTTTCATGCATTGAACATATGACCATAGCCCTTAGAGGCATTACAAAATCAAAATAAATCCACCGTTACACTAAGTTTTTGGAGAATTCATCTCTGAACTGGCAGTTTACATGCAGTATATCTCCTCTAAAAGCAGAGATAATAGGTACAAAAAATTGGATATTAAGGATTGTTCAAGGAAAGTATTTCAAAAGTCATTTATTCCATTCCATTCCAAAACTTTATTCCATTCTGGCCAAAATTCCATGAAAAGAACTAGAAGTTCTGAGTCTATTTGTGACTTGTTCTAATAGTTTATTACACATGTTGACCTGAGCAGAACTGAAACCCAGAATCTTCCACTCTGGATGGAAGTTAAAGGTAGGCAAATTTCAATTCTGTAAGGAGATATGAACAACAAACTGGACTGCCTTGTGAGGGAATGAGCTCTCCCTAGCACTAGAAGGATTTAAGCAGAGGATAAATGACATGGATGATTCTTGCATTGGATGGAAGTGTGTTTGATCCCAGGTTCATTTCTTTAAACATGTTTAAACAGCTACTCTGTGTCAGGCAATTCCCTAAGCATCACAAAAGCCAAGAACAACAAGGAACAACAAGGAGCTTACATTAAGTGGAGAGTCACATATAAGCTTCCTTTCAATTCCAGCCTGAGTCTTAATTTTATGCACATCATTCTCTCAGTGGAGTTTATATTAGTGAACATTTATTAAAAACAAAAAAATAGCAAATTCCCCAATTGTGTCACGATTTAACATGTTTCTGAGCTGCAAATTCTGTCTACTCATTAGACCTGATGTAGATCCCCTCTATAATATCTCGTTTAGCCACATTGCTTGAAAAAATAGTAAGCCTGTGTAAACACTCTCCTACATAAGAAAAGATGTCCACTTGCATTTATTTTATCATGTTAAAAGAGTCAAATTCATATTTTTACATTTACTTAGTCATCTCTTAGCTTATGAAAAACATAGAGATCTAAAGTGGACACATTGCTAACACATCTAGAAAGTATCTGCAGCAGATGCTCATGATTTCAAAGAACTGAGAGACCTATGTATGGGTAGTGTCTCCATTGTCCACTATGAATTTAGGTTCTTTCTTGGACTCTGATTAGTATCACATGCTGATAATAGGAGCCAAGCCAAGGCAATAATACTAAGTGACTAACTGGCACTGGTTGTGTCATCATCTTTTTGGTGCATCACTTTGCTGCCCGGGGCCTGCATCTCTCTACGCTGCATCAGTCTGGGACGACTTTTTTCTTTTTATTACCAGGAGGTCCCAGGGATCGAACTGGGTCCATCCATATGGTAACGGGGAGCTCAGTTGCTTGAGCCACAGCTGCTTCCCATGTATTTATATTGAAAACCCATTACCAAGTCCCAGAAGAATCAATGCCAAAATGAATGATTCAATAGAGCTCTTCATTTCTGGGTCCATTGATCTGTGAGTTTAGTTCAGGAAGGAATTACAGCAATATTTACAAACCAATCCCTTAATTCCATTTATAAATCATCTGGGCCAGAGATTATATTTAAGACACACATTCACACACATAACACAACACAGCTACTAAGTGACATAGCCAAGATTAGAATTTGAGACCTATCTCTCTTAAATCAGTGTTCTTTTTCATTACATTCTGAAGTTATCATAGAAATGTGTCTCAATTCCTATAAATATGAATGTTTGATTTGGGTATTAGTGCCTGTAGAATGGTGTACTCTATGTGGAAACATTTCACTTTTGAAAAGCTATGTGGTAAATAAAACATCAAACTAGTTAGCATTCTTGTGGTTTAAATATTTCAGGAGTTGAGAGTAGTAAGAAGAAATGGACTTTCCTTACATTCTAAGTGAAGCATCACCCTTAAGATGGTTTATAGTTTTCTGCCACTCTTTTAACCACTTACAATTGGTTATAAAAGTCAAATTTTGCCTGGGTATAAATTGTGGATATGAAAAAGACAATTTTTTAAATTTTTATTTCAAAATATCAAAAATATATTGCCTTCAATGATCTGAACATTTAAATATTAATTACTGTCAACCTTAGTAGAATATACACTGAATTGTCCATATTCAGCACTATTACACTCTGAAAAAGAAAGATATGACAGTCATATATTTTATCATGCCATAAATTTGATATTATGAAGTAAAAACTGGAAAAAAAAGCACTTTATCTTAATGGAAAACGAGCATCAATTTGAAATTTTTATATTTACTATTAAAAGTACTTTTTATCCTAGAATGCAGAAATGTTAGGGCTTAAAAAGTTTAGAGGATTTGAGGTATAAAGTGACAAAATATTTAGGAATTATTTGCTGAGACTTTAAATTGCCTCCAATTGGAGGCTAAATATGAAAAGAAGAGGAAATTGTGTATTGATATTTTTTTGGCCCACCTATTTTCAAACTAGATTCCATGAGTCTAAATGTAATCAATCAGAAAATGTCCTTGTATGAATTAATATTTTCAGAAGTGATTTTAGGTCATTATGTTATGACTTGTGTTTGACCATATCTTTGAATTCACTTGAACATGGATCTCATTTAAGGGAACTACTTTTCAAATTAATTATAATCAATGTGTTAAATATAACAAACTCTAGCATCTAAAGGATAATCACAGTGCTAATGCAGTGGAGGATCTCAACAAATATTTGTTTAATGAATACGTGAATGGCAGTGGAGATCATGCAAAATATTTTTATGTGAAGTGATAGTTATAGTCTCTTGGTACCCATTGGAGAGGTTATTTTATTGTTATTTAATTGCTGCCTGTATGCAAAAAAGAAGGCCTATTAAGTCCTTCCATTCTTATTACATTTTAAGAGCCCCAGAAAAGTGCAAGAAACATTAAAAAGGAGTTGGAACATTCTATTCAAACATTAATAACATGCCAACTCTTTCTAAAAGGAAAGACAATTATTTCAGGAGAATATAAAATGCCAAAACTGTGAAAGGAAGATATTTAATACCAAATTATCTTTCCTCCTTAACTGCACTCCTTTGTACTGTAAACATCAGACAGCTATGATGATATTTTTTTTTCCTGGATGTCTCTCATCTAGAGATTTTGTAGTATTTTGCAAATGGGTGAGTTTAACTCCTACCCAAAGTGTTCTCTCCCTCAGTAATTCATATTGAATGTACCCATATTCATAAGCATTATATTAAGCAATTAACAGACCATAAATGAAAGATAGCCTGCTAAACTGAAATATGAATAATGTTACCCAGAGTAACTAATTCAGCAAAGTGTATTTTGAGAAAGCCACTTAACCTCTCTGGACCTTTGTAACGTTCCTTCCAGAAATATTATTTTCTAATCCAGGATCTAAATTGATATATGCGTGCATGTATTTACAAATGAAATTTCAATGACCCTTTAAAATAATTTTTTGGAAGTAAATATTCTAAACAGACTTCCCTCTCAATTTTCTGTACAAACGTTTAAACTGATTAAGTAAACTAATACATAGAAAACTTAATCCAGTGTTTGGAATACAATAAGTGCTCAATCAACCTTCCTCTTTTAATCCCCCCACTTGGGTTCTCTACCTGTTTCCTTTGAAATTCTTATACTCAAAACACACTGAGATCTTAGTTGCCTGCAGAAAATCAACCACATTGGGCATATTTTTAAATATTTAAGTGTTTCTGTTCCATCCACATTCTTATTAAAATAATCTAAGATGTTTATTTATGCAAAAAATTCAGGGAGGCAGTGGCAGTACCTCAGTCAGTCCCCAACTGACAGTAAAGTAGTGAGCACAAATTGAGTAAGCCAAATTGAATCCATCTAGATAATTTAGTTATCCTTAACTTATGGTTAGCATACATTTTCACATTTGATTTACTTTGAAAATATGTTGCTTTAAAAAGAACCTCTCCACCACCAGTAGCCTTTCGTCAGTGTTACTCAAAACATGATTCCTGGATCACCTGACCCAGAATCACCAATGGTGTTTATTAAAAATATTGATTCTGGGGAGTGGATGTAGCTCAATTAGCTGAGCACCTGCTTCCCATGTAGGAGGTCCAGGTTCAATTCCTAGAATCTCCTTTAAAAATAGATAGATGATAGATAGATGATAGATAGATAGATAGATAGATAGATAGATAGATAGATAGATAGATAGATAGATGGATGATAGATTCTCTTCAAGTAAAGAAAAAGAAAAGCTAGGCCTTTTATACATTTCTCAAGCTATTGTCTTCCATGCTTTAGTTTTTGAGTTATGCTAGGCCAGCAGATG
>PVKH010044393.1:0-10608 GCA_004027955.1 Chaetophractus vellerosus | reverse complement strand
TTTTCTGTCATTTTAAAATGTGATTTGGTATTTAGGCAATGCTGACTTCATACAATGAATTATGAAATGCTTCTATTTTCTGACATAGTTTTATAACATTGGTATCAATTTTACCTTTATTGCTTTTTCTTTTGTTACTTGATATTTGGGTTCCGTATCTTAAAATCCATTGCCAAAAGCAATGTCTTAAAAGATTTTCCCCTTTGTTTTCTTCAAGGAGTTTTATGGTTTTATCTCTTATATTATGCCTTTACTACATTTTTAGTTAATTTTTGTATATGCTGTTAGACAGTTTTCTTGAATATCTAGGTGCCTCAGAAATATTGAGCATAATATTTATTACTTGTTGAATAGTCTTGGACCCAGGTAAATTTACTTGACCATACAGAGATGGATTTATTTCTGGAATCTCAATTTTATTCCATCTATCTATATGCTTATACTTATGTCAGTGTACTCTGTTGAAACTTTGTAGTAAGTTTTGATATCAGAATTTTTCTGTCCTCCAACATTGTCTTCTTTTTTGAAATGATTCTAGCTATTCTAGATAATAAGCAATTCCTTGTGAATTTAGGATCAACTTTTCCATTTCTTTAAAAATGGCACTTGAGTTCTTGACATGGACAGCAAAAAATTTAGATCACTTTTGAGTAGTCTTGTCATTTTAATTATATTGTCTACATCCATTAACACAGGACATGTTATTCCTAGGTTTTTATTTTTGCAAACAGTTTTTTTTTGTGTGTGTAAAAATGTTCTTCCATGTCTGAATTTATTCCTAAGAATTTTATTCTATCTGATGCTATTGTAAATGGAATTGTTTTATTCATTTCATTTTCAGATTGTTCATTACTAGTACATAGAAATACAGCTGATATTTGTATGTTGGACTTATATCCTATAATATTGCTGAAGTTGCTAATTATGTCTTTTTAAATATACTTTTTAATATTTTAAAGATACTTAGATAACATAAATGTTACTTTAAAAATATATGGGATTCCCATACTCCTGCTCCCTATCCCTCCCACATTTTCCAACATTAACCACATCCTTCATTACTGTGGTACATTTGTTGCAATTGATGAACACATTTTGAAGCAATGCACTGTGTATTATACTTTACATTGTAGTTTACACTGTCTCCCACACAATTTTTTTTTTTAAATTATGACAAGATATATACTGGTCTGCATCTGTCATTGCAATGTCATTCAGGACAATTCCCAAGTCCTGAAAATGCCATCATATTAAACCTATTTTTCACTCTTACTCCCCTAAAATCTCCAATGACCACTGCCTCCAAATCAATGATAAAAGTTCTTCTTTTGTTAGAAACACAATAAGTCAATAGCATAATAACAGTAGATCTACTCTAGTCCATCATTTATTCCCCATTCCCGAGGATTCTAGGATGAGATGCCCACTTTGCTCCTAATGAGATGGGGCTTAGAACCCATGGGACTGATGGAAGGGACTATCTTGCTTGTTGTTACAGACACTCTGTTCCTTGGGATGGTCATTGTCCATCATCATCTCCTTGTTAGTTGTCCTGGGTGAGTCCAGTGAACTGCAGTGCATGTTTTGCAATTCTCTTGAGATTCAGGACCCAACTGGCACATGGACAGTCCAAATATTTAGGTCTCTTAGGCATACACCTATCAACTCTAGTGCTAAGTATAGTTTCAAATAGAAGGGGGGAAAGAGCCATGGGTTGGGAAACCAGAACTGAGTCCAACTCTGTCACACTGGGAAGCATAACTTCCCAAGTTGGGCCCACTGGCAGGGTGACAAACCCCTGAGCTGTCGGCCCTGATTATATTGTCTGGATGTCTCTAGAGCCCTCAAGAGCCCTGCTATTTGAAGCAATATTTGCTTTGGCAGTCAATGAGATCCTGCTGAGATGTGCATAACCATAAGCTCTAGAGTGACTCCTGACTCACTTTTTTTTTTTGCACCTTTCATTCCCATAAGGTCTGCTATTTTTCTATGTATGCTTACAAATTCTTCTTTGTGCTTCCCCAGTGTCTTCTTAATCTCTTTAGCAATCTCATTGAATTTATAAGGAGATTTGTTTTAACATCTATGATTAGTTGTCTCAACTCCTTGGTGTCATCTGCAGGCTTATTTTGCTCCTTTAACTGGGGCATATCTTCCTGTTTCTTGGTGTGGTTGGTAATTTTTTGTTGGCGTTTTCGTATCTGGCTTGCTAGATGTATTTCTTTTGGGTGCAGTCTCTCCCTTTAGTTTAGGGCTTTCTTGTCTTTTCTCCCTTCCTTGTTGTGTAGTAGGAGAAGAGGATGCATTTGGTGCTGTAAGCTATGGAGGCTGAGGCGGCCCTTGTTGCCCTAGGAATTGATGAAGCTTCTCCCAACTTTCTCCTCTGTCAGGGGTAGGGACAGAGCTGCAGTTGTGTATAATAGTGCAACTTGGGCAGGACAAGGCTGTCTCTAGTTGCCCAGAGAGACTGATAAAGCTTCCCACCTCTTCCTCCCCTACCTTGGGTGGGGATGGAGCTGTAGTTGTGGGCAGTAATCTATGCTCTGTGGGTCCAAAATGATGATAGTTACTCAGGTAAAGTGATGTAGCACCAGACCCCCTCCCTGCTGGGGATGGGAATGGACCCTCTGGAGTGTCCAACAAGCTAATTCATTTTGCCTGAATACACCTGAAGTTGCCCTGATAAGCTGAGGGAGTACTGTCCCTTCTGCCTTTTACAGAGTGGGAATGGAACCATCACTGATGATCAGTTCAGTCCCTGTGGGCTGAAAGTAACCTCCATTGCCCGGAGAGACTGAGGAAACACCAGCCCCCTCCTATCCTATTGGGTGGTGGGGGTGGTTCTACAGGCACCCAACAGTTCAATTCTTTTAGGCCAAAATTCTTGCCGTAGCCTGGAGAGGCTGAGGAAACACCTGACCCCTACTGTCCTACTAGGGCATAGGGTTGGATCCACAGGCACCCAACAGTTCAGTCCCTGTAGGCCAAAAGTACCTGCCATTGTCCAGAGAGGCTGTGTGTGCAGGGGGATGGATCAATAGGCATCCAATGGTCCAGTCCATGCAGGCCAAAAGTTTCTACCATTGCCTGGAAAGGCTGTGGAAACACCAGGCCCCTCCTCTCCTATTGGGATGGATCTACAAGTACCCACCAGTCCAGGATGTGTGGGCCTAAAGTACCTGCAGTTACCCAGAGAAGCTTGGCAAACACAGTTCATCTCTTGTCCTATTGGGGGGGGGGGGGGGGGGGCCACAGGTGCCCAACGGTCGGTCAGGTTTGTGCACATCAAAAGCACCTGAAGTTGCCCTGAGAGGCTGAGGGAATACCTCCTATTCTATGGGGTGACAGAGGTGGAGATGGACTCGAAGGCACTCAACAAACCAGTTCGTGTGGGCTGAAAATGCCTGCCGTTGCCCAGAGAGACCAAGGATACCCGGCTCCTCTCTTATCCTATTGGTGTGCAGGGATGCAGCCCCAGGTAAATGACCATTCAGTCTGTGCCAGTGGAGAGCACCTGCAATTGACTGGAGAACCTGGTTAAGTTCCTGCCAGCTTCCTCTCTTCTAGAGGTGGGGCCAGAGCCTAGATTAGGGCTGCAGTACGATCTTGGTGGAAAGAAAACAGTCCCTAACTTCACTGGATCTGATGAGGGTGGAGTCAAAATGGCAGTTACCAGACTCTTTCCAAATTGGACAGGCTCAAACTCTAGCTTAAACCCTAGGATTATATTTTAGCCAGCTGTGACCACAAATCAGCAGCTGAAGTCGATTGACAACTGTCTTTTCCTACACTGTTTTTGGGAAATGGATCTTCTAACTCCAGCCATGGAATATCTCCTAAGGCAGCTTGCACTGCTGGAGTAGGATGGACATTGGCCTCTGTGGCATGGCTTGCAGTTCCCCAGAGAAGTAGTGCAGTTCCCCACAGCTTCCTCTCTGCCAGAGGTGGGGCTGTGGTTTAGGCTAGAACTGCAATCTGATCTGGGGGAAAAGAAGCCTGTCCTTACCAGCACTGTGATTTTCAATCAGCCCTGCTTCCCCTCAGGCAGAGGGTAGACTGAAAATGGCTACTGGCCTCCTTCTGACCTGGAGAGGATCAAAGTTTAGCTGTTCCTAGGATTGTACTTTAGCCCGATGAATTTACTAATCAGTAGCTATAATGGGTGCCTCATCGTGTCTTCCTGTGCTGTTTTTTGGGGGAGATAGAGCTTCCAACTCCAGCCACAGATTAGCTCCTGAGGTGGCTTGCTACACGGGCACTGACCTCCACTGTGTGGAGGGCTCTACTTACGAATCCTCTCTGCAGATGGGCAAGTCTCCTTCTTCCATACTTTCAAGGACACAGCAGGATACTTTTCTGGTCTCCTAGGGCCCCCAAACAGTTGCTTTAGATAGCTCTGGATGATTACTAACTGCCCTGGAGCACTACTGACTCCAGGAGCTCCTTACTTTGCGGCCATCTTGGCTTTGCCCCCTCCTACTGTCTTATTAATATCCTCAATCTTTTCCTTCACTTCATTAGTTTGATAAATGATATTTGTTTGGACATCTTTGATTAGTTGTTGCATGTTCTGCATTTCCTCCTGTTTATTAGTTTGTTTATTAGACTGGACCATGTCTTCCTGTTTCTTATGGCTTGTAATTTTTTGTTGGTGTTTAAGAATCTGTTTGCCTTGAAGGGTTTATTAGATTGGTTAGTTTCTTTTTCCACTCTAGGGTTTTATTTTGTTGTTTCTGTGGGTGTGGTAAGGTTTCCCTTTGACACTTGTTTCCTCTTTTTCTATTTCCTGGCTGTTGTCTATGTTCCAGTTTTCCCTTGGCATCTTCATCTTTCCAGTACCTTCCTAGATAGCCAGAGCACCCTCCCATTCTATATATATCCAAAGCAGCTCCTTTAGATAGGTCCCTGATATCTTTCCACTTATCTTTGTGTAAGGGTCAGACTTTGCTTACCTACTTTGGCACCATTTTCCCAAAAGAGTCTGCTAATTATCTCTTACAGTTAAGTATATGTGTGTGTGTGTGTATGTTTGTGTGTATAAATTTAATGTATGGCTTCTATAAGATTTTTATATATGAGATCAAGTCACTTGTACATAGAGGTACTTTTATTTCTTCCTTTCATATTTTAATGTTTTTTCTTTCTTTTTCTTCTCTAATGCTCTGGGTTAGCATTTCCAGTAAAATGCTGAATAGTGGTGAGAACAGACATCCTATATTGTTCCTGATTTTGTTAGTAAAGTGTTCAGGCTTTTACTATTAAGTATGTTTTAGTTTTGAGGATTTTTTAGATTCCCTTTATCACATTGAAGTAATTTCCCTATTTCCAAGTTTCTTGAATTTTTTAATAGAAAAAAGTTAGACATTTTCAAATGTTTTTCCAAATAAATGAGTTGATAATGATGTTTCTTTTCTTTAGTTCAATTAAAGTGGTATATTGTACCTATTGGTTTTCAAAGTTGAATCACCCTTTCATGACTGTGATGAATCCTAGTTAATCATGTTGTACAATTATTTAAATATAATTCTGTATTGGGTTACCTAATATTTTCTTAAGGATTTTTGTGTATATATTCAAACGGTATTAATCTCTAGTTTTAATTTCTGTGATTTAGGAACTTTTTCATCATTATTTCTTTAAATATACTTTCTGTTCCCTTCTCTCTTTCCTGTCTGTGACTCCCATTATGCATATGTTCAGACACTTAAAGATGTCACATAATCTCTAAGGCTTTGTTGATTTTTCTGTATTTTATTTGATCTCTGCTTCCCAAATGAGATCATCTTAATTGACTGAGTTATTAGTTAATTGATTCTTCTGCTTGCTGAAATCTTCTCTTGAATCCCTTTAGTGAAATTTTCATATCAGTATTGTATTATACACCCAGAATTTATACTAACTTCCTTTATATTTTCTACATCTTTATTATTATTCCCTATTTTTCAGACATAATTCTCCTGATTTCTCATAGTTCTTTGCCCATATTTTCATTTTACTCTTTGACAGTATATAAACAGTTTTTTTTTTAAGATTTTGCTAGATATATCATTAAGTTAGCTTCTTCAGGAGCAGTTTTTATATATTCTTTGTTTTGTGGAAAATGGGATATACTTTTTGCATCTTTTCATGACTATAATTTTTAATTGAAAATTGGACATTTTGAATAATATAATGTGGTGTCACTGGAAATTAGACTCTCTCCTCTCCTCAGCATTTGTTGTTCCTCTTTTTTTTTTGAAGCATTTGGTTATTTTTGAGTTCCTATTTTTTTTGTAAATACTGTATTCTTTGTTGTATGTGATCACTCAAGTCTCTATTCCATTAGCTTTGTGTTTTGCTTGTGATGTGAGAGTGATTTCTTAAAAGTGTGCAGGAAAAAAAAGTACAGTACTGTTCCATTCCTTGCTCTGTGTTGAGACACTCCTTGAATGCTTAGCCAGGCTCTTTACAACTCTGCTTATACTCCCCTTATTGATTGGGCAGATTCTAAACATCAGACAGAGACAAAAGTCTTCTCTAGACTTTTCTGAGAATGCACTTATCCTTGTACATGCATGTGGTCTTTCAGATTGCCTGTTATACAAAATGTCTTTTCGAAGAATTTATTTCTCCATGTATAACCTTCCATAGCCTCTTCCTTCCCAGATTGTTCAGTCTTTCTTCTGCTTTCCCATCTATAATTCATTGTTTAGGCAGCTTCATCCACTATATTTTCATTTGGTATTTTAAAAAATGTCAACCAGAAGGCATTCTCTAGAGCTTTGAGAAATTTCCAAGGCATGAGTTTCTTAGGCAACCACCAGAGACAATTCTTAAGGAAGCCATCATACAAGTAAAGGACAAACTCACAATTCTTTTAGTCAGTGTCTAAATTTTTCCCCATACACCAGGAACATGGGCCACCAATCCACATGGCTGTTGCTAGGGTGGATGTGTGGAATGATTGTTGGGTAATTTAATATACTACAATTCTCTAACTAAATTTATCAGTTTCCTACTTCAGTAATCATTTCCTGGTATTGTATGCTATTTTTAAATATATATATTTTAAAAGTTTTACGGAAAATTAATGCAGAAATACAGTGTCCTAAAGTATCCTCCTTTTAATGGTAATTTGCACTAGTGTAGAAACTTTGCTAAAAATAATGAAAGAATATTTTCATAACCATATTAATTAAAGCCCATAGTTTACCTTAGAGTTCATTGTCTGCTTTTTACAGTCTTACAAATTTTTAAACAAATTAATCTATCAACATATAAATTTTAATATTTCTCCTTTTAAACACATTCAAATGTAAACTTAGTGATGATAATTTCATTCACAATGAATTGCTTCCATCAATCCCAACCATTACCACAACATTTCCATTACCCAAACAGAAATCATGTATCTATTAAGTATTAATTCTCCATTACTCATTGCCATGCCGCCTCCAGGTAACCCGTATTCTATATTCTGATTCTATGAAATTGCTTATTCTAATAATTTCATATCAACGATATGAAACAATATTTGTCTTTTTGTGTCTGGTTTATTTTTCACAAAATATTTCTTCAAAGTTCATTTCATCCATGTGGTTACATGTATCAGAACTTCATTCCTTTTTATGGGAGAATAATATTCCATTGTATGTACATACCACATGTGTTTATCCATCATTTGTTGATGGATGCTTGGATGGCTTCTGTCATTGGTGTTTGTTGACAATGCTGCCACAGCATTGGTGTTTAAATACCTGTTTAAATTCTGCTACTAACTATTGTGAGTATATACCAATAGGTGGAATTTCCTGGTCATATGGTTATTCTTTTCGTAATTTTCTGAGGAACTGCCAAATTATTTCCCACAGTGGTGGCACTATTTTACATTTCCTCAACCATAAATGAGTGTTTTAATTTCTTTATGTCCTCTGCAGAACAAGAAGAGATTTTTTTTTAAGTAATTGACATTCTAGTGGATTTGAATTTCCCTAATGGCTGATGATGTTGAGCATCTTTCCATGTACAGTTTGGTTATTTGTATATCTTTTAAGAGAAATGTCTAAGAGTTTTTGTCCATCTTTAAAATAGGTTTGTCTTTTTGTTGTTGACCTGCAGGATTTCATTACATATTCTAGAAATTAAACCCTCATTGGACATATCATTTCCAAATATTTTCTCCTATTTTATACATTGTTTATTTACTTTTCTAATGAAGTTCTTTGATTCACAAGTATTAATTTCAATGAAGTCTATTTTTCTATTGATTTTCTTTTGATGTTCATGCTTTTAGTGTAAAGTCCAAGAAAATATTGCTTACCACAAAGTCTTAAATATTCTTCACTATGTTTTCTCTAGGAGATTTAGTTTCGGTTCTTCTCTAGGCATTTGATCTATTTTGAGGTGGTTTTTTTTTTTTGTATGCATTATGAGGTAGAGACCCACCTTCATTCTTTTGCATATATATATTCAGTTTTCACAATATCATTGTTTGAAGAGACTAATCATAACCCGTTGAATGGACTTGACAGTCAATTATCCATAGATGTGAGAGAATATTTCTGAATTCTTAATTCAAGTGCATGGGTCTATATATCTGTCTTTGCGCTATTAGCATGTTATTTTGATTAGTGAAGCTTTGAAATACATTGTAAAATCAGTTAAGTGTGAGGCTTCCATCTTCATTCTTCTTTTTGAAGATAATTTCAGTGACTCAGGGACCCTAACCTCTCCTGTAAATATTATGATTGACTTTTCCATTTCTGCAAAGAATGTCATTAGAATTTGGTTGGGATTGGGTTGAATATGTAAAACACTTTAGAAGGAATTGATATCTTAATATTTATTATTCAAATCATTGAACATGAATGTCTTTCCATTCAGTTAGATCTTTTTTATTTCTTCTAGAAATGCTCTGTGGTTTTCTGTGCATAAAAGCTTTACATACTTGGTTCATTTTATTCTTATATATTTCTTTTCCTTACTATTAGAAGTGGCATTTTTGAATTTATTACCACTTCAAAATGGAAGTGCATGGAAACACTACTGATTTTTTTTGC
The DNA here is from genome assembly GCA_004027955.1 of Chaetophractus vellerosus. Taxonomy (NCBI): domain Eukaryota; kingdom Metazoa; phylum Chordata; class Mammalia; order Cingulata; family Chlamyphoridae; genus Chaetophractus; species Chaetophractus vellerosus. Next base: position 1,570 of record PVKH010044393.1, on the reverse strand, counting down.
TATTGACCTTGTTCCCCTCCAATTATCTGATATTTTTATTATCTCTAGTAGTTTTATTATGGATTTTTCAGAAATTTCTGAGTATAATATAATTTCACCCTCAAATAATCAACATTTTAGTTCTTCTTTTCTAATTTGGATGCATTTTCTCTTGCCTTATTGCAGTGGCTAGAACTTACAGTACAATGTTGAATAATTGGTGTCTGGGCATCCTTGTGATTTTCCTAATTCTTAGAGGGAAACATTTAGTCTTTCACATTTGAGTATGATGATAGCATTAGGTTTCTAATACAGCTCCTTTTTGTGTTGAGGATTTTTCATTCTATTCCTAGTTTTGTAAATGTTTTCATTAAAAGAGTGTGTTAAATTTTGACTAATGACTTTTCTAAGTCGATTGAGATGGTTTTGCACTATCTCTTCTACACTAGAGAAGAATGTGTGTTTTGCTGCTGTTGGGTGAACTGTTCTGTATATGTCTGCTAGATATAGTTGGTATCGTTTGAGTCTTCTATATCCTTTTTGATATACTTTCTAGAAGTTCTATCCATTATTGAAAGTAGTGGATTGAAATCTCCTAGTATTAGTAGAGAACTAGCTATTTCTCCCTTCAAATCTTTCAATATTTACTTCATATATTTTTACTTCTGCCCTTTTGTGCATATATATTTTATAGTTGTTATTTCTTCTTGAATTGACCACTTTGTCAGTATATAACTATTTTCTTTGTCCTAACTATGATAACATGCATATATACTTTTCCTACAGAATTCTGTCCTCCCACTTTTTTTGTACTTGTTACCACTTATATCTTTGTACATTGTATGTCCAAAACCAAAAATGTATTATTACTTTTTATTCATTTACATTTTTTACTTGTAAGAAGTAAGCTGTGAAGTTACATACTAATCAATACACTACAATCATACTGGCATTTATTTATTTATTTATTTATGCCACTTTGAACCACTGTCTAGTGTCTTTTCCTTTCATTCTGAAGAATTCCTATTAGCAGTGCTTATAGGGTGATGTTCACCCTCAGCTTTTGTTTGACTGAGAATATTTTATTCTTTCCCTCATTTTAAAATTATTATTTATTATTTTTATATGAATGTTACAAATTATTCAGTTAACTCAAGATAATAACTAAAATAACAATAACTCCACTTTATTGAATGGATATGCTCCCCCCTTATTTTTGTTCATTTCTCAAGATTAAGGGATATGGCACAATTTCTAATCAGACTGTTTCAGGCTAAGAAGGGATATAGATGTTATCAGGCAGAAGAATAGAATTGTTTTGCTTGCAGTTAAATACCCCTTGCTTTTGGGATGGGGCTGGTCCATCATCATCATTTGATAGTTGTCCAGGGCAGGCTCCAAAGCTAGAAAACAGTTTCCAAGTGCTGTGGTGGGTATAGAGACTGGGGAATTCATGCTTAATTGGCACAGAATTTCCATTTTGTTGACAGGAAAGTCTGATAATGGATGGCAGTGATGATAGCACTATACTCTAATTTTAATTAACAACACTGAATTATGTATATGAATGTGATTAAAAGGGAAATTTTAA
>PVKH010044392.1:0-10611 GCA_004027955.1 Chaetophractus vellerosus | reverse complement strand
CGCCACGGGCAGGGCAGGTCGCCTGCAAATCGAGCACAGCCAGCCACCCGCGAACTGAAAAGCCGGCCGTGATGGAAGCAGAAGCCGCTCACAAGCGGGGAAAGCCGCGCCTGCGCAGTGACCAAGTCTCGGCGCGTCGCCGCAACGGGGGGGAAGGGGAGATATGTAATAAAATAAATAAATCTTTAAAAAAAAAAAAAACACAATCAGTTAATAACATGTTTGAATTCCATTTATGATTTTCAAAAAGTTCAATTATTTGACTAAACTGAACCATTTAAAAACCTGGTTTGCTCTAAGCTACTGAAACTTAATAGAGAGTTTAAAGCATACTGTTTACTAAATAATATATAGATCATTTGTTCCTTATCAAATAGCAAGAGATTTTGTTTGCCATTGTGGAATTTTGAAATATTTTCAATTTGTAAAAGAGAATAGGAGCCTAAAAATTATAGTAAGTAATTATTCCACTTGAAGTTTAAGAAAGGCATGATTAAAAGAACTTTCTCAGAATGAAAATTTGGAACTGCAACAGACATGCATTATATGTCAGGTTTATAGTATACATGTTTTATGGGAATTTAAATTACATATTACTAATGTGTGGTCCTTTGGGAACATTGGACCATTATATAATCAATTCATTTCCCATATCAGTTTAGAATAATTATTAAATTGTTATTAAAATTATTATTAAAATTAAATTACATATTTTAATTTAGTGCCAAAGCCAGTGCCAAAAATATTGTAAAAGATCTCCATCTATAATTTCAGGATCATCTATTCTGGAAAAAGGTAAACTCCTTTTCACCACAAGGATGAACTACCCCACTCACTTATTGACTTTTGGTACATTTTGAGCCAAATATAGCTCACTGTAAGTAGCTAAGTTGTGGGAAAAATAAAGACAATGGATAAGATAGATTTGAATTCAAATTCACAATTGCCACTATAGATGTTTGTATCGAGTAAGTGACTACAGATTTTCCATTGACAAAATTGGGGAGAATTGTGAGAATTAATGGAGTTGTATATGTCTTTTATAGACTACAAAGTCCAGAGGTTTGGGGGGGGGATAATATCATCATTAGCATTTGAAGTAAACAAGTGACTCTCATTATCTGAGGGTTCAAATCAGGTGGAGCTAATTGTGTGTGTGTGTGTGTAAAATGCATTTCCAAACTTTGGGAAAAATCTACAATTATGGTTTTGGTATAGATGAGCACAAGTGTGAGGTAGTGATGAGAGAGGTGCGCATTAGCACTCAAAGACTGCATCAACAAATTCACAATCTGCTTTAGCAAATATTTGTCACTTGGAAATGGAACAACCTTAGCAATGTTACCTGAGACGAGGCACACCAATACCAAGAAGGCAATTTGGCTTGCACATTTAATTCCAAAAATATTTGGAACTGGAGATATTATGAAGAAGCAGCATTTAAAGGAAACACTTTCCTGTGACTCTAATTTGTAGGGATAGGTGCATCACCACAGCAAAATATTGAAGAGTAAAATTCTAGCATGCGAGCAAATCTATCTTGGATCACTTCTCTGCTAGCTTTTTCCTAAAGCTTGTTACTTAAATAGGTAGGAATGTTCGTATTCTCAAAACATTAAACAAGGAGGGGGAAGAAACAAAATCTGAAGTTAAAAAAAATCATATTTAAAGTTAAACTCTTATGAGACATCCTATCAGCAAGATAAATGAAGTGTTATTGACTTTATACTTTGTGGCTATTTTCACAGCTCTGATAAATTTAACCCCCAGGACTTATCCACTACCTGCACTCAAGTTTTCATGGAGTACAGACATCGACTGTCTTAACTGCAACATCACAGTTCATTACACACTCTAGCTTTCATGAATATTTTAGACCATTGGGAGAACACCAGAAGACTATATAAGAGTTAAGAAATTTGAACACCAATGACCAAGGCACTTTAGGCTTCCTAAGCAGAGTTTGAAAACACTGCATTTGCTTGATAACCTCAAGATGTAAAGCATGATGAAAAATTGCAGGAATGAGTCCTTTGCCACAGCCAACTATTACATTAAAAGCCAATGGGAACCAACAGAATTGTTCTTCTGTTGCAACAATAATATGACATGAGGCAGAGTCCCTTAAGTTTTCTGGCGGGTTTATCTTGGTGTAATCAATGTTTTTTTGCACCATTTTGGGTGACGGAGATTCACAGTGAAAACATCACCAGCTTTTCTTTGAGCACAAAGAATATTAGTCTTTCCCCCACCCCAGATATATTTTTAGATTTAAAAAAATTGAAGGATTAGAAGGATCAATGGAAATCAGTCCCAGAGTCTCAGTTCAGAAGCAGGCGTTAGATGGCAGTCCATATTTACAGACAAACCAATACATTTAGTCCAACAACCTTTTTTTCTGTTTTGTTCTTTCCACTAGATGAATCAGATTTAAATGTATTGACCATTAATTTGGCTTAGGGCCAAAATGATCAAATGGTTGAAATGGTAAAAGTTGGCAGTTATATAATACAGATTTTTCATTGCAACTGAAGCATAGCCTATTAATTTAATTAAGCTTTTTCAGCTTTTCCCAATCTCAAGAATGGGGACATTCATATAAAAAGGATTGAGAGTGGGAGGGTGTGTGTTCTAAAAATTGTTTTATGTTAACTTATAAAACTTGGGTCATATTTTTTTCATCACCCTTTGTCCCTTTTATTCAGTAATTTTTCCCCCTTATTTTCAGGGCCAGACATGGCAAGGAATGATTACAGTCAACTGTTATTAAAAACATTTGTTTGCAACATACACCCCTTTACCACTGAACCCAAACTGACTAATTTTGCAAGCTTGCTTTCTTTTTTTAATACACCATTACCAAGACTGAGTGGAGGGGACGAGGAGAAGAGAGATGAAGGTAAGGAGTCCAAGAGGTCAGAGAGGAGAAATGCCACAAGCCACAGTAAGAATGACCTGTATTTAATTTTAAAAAGGGGGGATGGGTGTACCCCACAAATGATACAGTAATGAGGATACACAGTTAAATCCCATAGCATGACTGAAGGCTTTACTGTGTTGACATCTTCACAATGGACGGCATAAAAAGTGGAGTAAATCAATGTCGATATAGTTCAATTTAGTCCATTAGGCAAGATGGTGCAAGAAGTCATTTCAATTAAAAGTGTTGTACCCTTACCTAAATGGCTAGCAGAGATGGAGAACCACACGGTCATGAATCCACAGAGCTTTCTCTATGTAGTTATAAAAATGGTTTAACACATTGTTAAACACTGGAAAGGTGTGCCAAAATGGCCTTCTCTCTGTTACAGTTAGGAATGCTAGGTTCAACTATCTCAACTAAGCAGGAAGTGGGATCTTCTGCTAGGAACGCTAACCCTAATCCACTTTATCTTGAAATATATGCAGATTGTTTGTAGTTCCTACAGCAATGATATTTGCCTTGGGGTGCCAGACTGAATGAAGTATTTTCTTGTTGAAGTCTAGGTTGTCAACACTTATTTCATCTTTCTTTCGCCTGCCACTTGTACAGACTGCGTGGCTTCAAAACCGTGTGAGGTTTATTGTTTTCCCGTGATGCTTTTAGGATTATGTTTCACTTTGTGTCCTGTCAAACATTCTGAAGAAATTATTATAAGATCCAGACATAACAACAGTGCTTTATCCATTCCAACACCATTCAAGTTCGTCAAATATACAGTCATTTTCATACAAACAAAGTTTGCTTCTGAGGTGTTAAAGCACCTGATAGGTTTCCACAGGCCAGGCCCGTTTTCCATATTTAAGTCCCAAATTTTGACTGACAGTCTCCAGTCATCATATATCAACTACTATGGCTAAATTTACATCGGAAATAGAGGAGATGATTTCAGAAAAAAAAAAATGACCTATTACTGGGATCTTCAGGTTCTTCAAAAACAGTTCAGAATGCCTATCACAGAGGGCAGATGCCATCATGACATCTAACCAAAACGTTCCTTTACTGTATACAAATGTGTTACAGCTGTTTGGATGGATTTCTGCTGCTGTAGTCACCTCTGTTAGATCTTCCTTATTGACAGGCTTGATATAAACAATCTTAACACTACTGTCTGTAATTTCCAGATGCTAAAGATTACTCTGCAAATCATCAGCAGATAAATATGTTTCATAATCACTATTAATAGAAACAGAGCTGATGTGATATGTATGAGTAAATATTCTTCATGGACTGGCCTCAACGATTACATCCACGAGCCAAAAGACTGGAACCCATAGTATAGTAGGCTCTCTATACCTTCCATCTTCCTCTTTCAAATTATACCATTCTGATCTTTTGTCCTTTTCACTGATTTTCCATAATTTTATTGTTTTATCATTGGTAGGCAATAAATACTGAGCAAGATTTTTCTGGGGCAACTATCTAATTTTGTTGATCTTTTCTTCTATTTCTAAACGTTTCAGGTAGTCAGACTCTGGTTCATGGCTCTGGAAGGGACTGTAAATTTATATTCTCCTCTGTTATGAGACTGGATTTTGTTTTCCCACTTCCATTGAAAGATGACAACTCTAGCACCTTTATCTGCTGTTGCCAGTAATTCTCCAGAATGATTGAATTCTCCTCGAGAAATTATATCTGCTTCTGCTACAGCATCTACTGCTCCTTTGACCTGAGGAAAACACCAGAATGTCATTCCCTCCTCCAGTTCCTGCCATGTTGCACTACAAATGGTGCCCCTGCTGTGTTCCTCAGGGTCTCTGCTTCCTGAATTCACCCCTCTCACCAGGGGATGGGGCAGTAGAGAGGGTGATGGTAGAGGATGGTATTTGTTGGGGAGGGATGTGGGCTGGGAGAGAAGGAAGGGGGGGTGGGCAAGACCAATCAGCAGGATGGTGGATTTTACTCAAGATCATATTTTCATTATATACTTTTTGCACACAAAATTTCATTGATCTCTCACACATACTTTTAAATATCATATGTCTGGGTCTTTAAACATAAGTTCATCATTTGCAAAACCACTTTTTATTCCTATACCAAATACTTTTACTCACATTTAGCACATGCTTTTTAATGCCTATGAAAACGCTTAAGAAATCCATGTTTGCTGCTTCTGATATGTGTCATGGTTCTCTGAGGATAGGTACAAGCTTCATTACATAAAAAAAAAAAAACAGCTAAGTTCTTCTGACTAAGCTGTATACATGAATGTTATTTTTTTAAAACTAGGCTTTTGCCCCAAATTCCAGTGAATTCTCCCAGTGAGCTAGGATGAACCATTGAGAACCACCAAGGATGTCTATCCTTCCAGCACGCTAACCTAAGGCCTATTACAAAATGGCTGAATTGTTTCCTTGTCCCTTTTTCCTAGACCCAAACTGTATTACAGAAATGGTGAGGAAAGTAAAACCCCAAGGAAAAGTCGTTCAAGGAAAAGAGAGGAAAAGGAGCATTCCTGTTGCCAAGGCATGAAACAAAAAGGCGAAATTATCCAACTTAGGCCTCTTAAGATTGGTTCCTCACAGCACCCAAGCAAGGGGTACCAATGTGCCAATCTGACCAGGACTTTGGGGTGGGGTAGAGAGAATTAAGTGGTTTTGCTGCAGGAGCCCACACTCAACATGCTAATACGTACTCCAGGTCTCTAAGAAAAGAAGTATTGAAGCTATTCCTAATCGGATTTGACTCTGGAACTGTTTTTGTAAGAAGCATTGCTTGGATTCAGTGATCCTCAGAGCAAAAATGTTCGTGCTTCCAAAACAGTCATATGAAGATAAAGCCGGATACCGTGCAGCATAATGCCTGTCAGAGAGCAGTAATTATAATATTCCCCAACACCATACACTTAAAAGTTTAATTTAAATCCACAGAGAGCAGCTAATTGCACCTCACATTGTTTGCTCTAAATAAGGTTTAAAGCACACAAGTACAATGTGAGAATTGGTTAAAGTAACAACAACAAAACAACAACAATGATGTAGTGTGGCAACAAATAAAGTGAAAGCTTTTCTAAGTTTTTATGTCTTGGCAATTCAGAGACCTTTTCTCATTGCTCTTGATCGAGTATGATTTTAGTTTAATTTCATTTGTCTATGAATCTCTATATAAATGAAGAAAATAATAACTGTCGAGATCACTGCTTATGTTATTGTAAAGGTTATATTTAATCAAAATTATTTAATGAATTTCATTGAATTTACTGATAGCACTTCTCAGGGACATGGTTAAGTGGTCAATAAGACTTCTTCATTATGTTGAGTGAAAGAAGCAAGGCACATAAGGACAAATGCTGTATAGTTTCTCTTAAATGAAATATATAGAAAGTAGATTAGAGGTTACCATTGTTGCTTGATAGGTATAGAGTATTTGCAAATGTTTAAATAAAAATAATTGTAAAAAAGGACTTTCTCAGAATTTTTGAAATAATTTTACATGACAGCATGATTCAAATTTTGAAAAAAATGCTACATTAGTACCTACATATTTATCTATACCTGTATTTGTATTCATATTGATATTTATTTTGATATTGCCAAATATGTATCTCTATCTCTAAAGAAACACTGGTAGACAGTAAAGCCAAATAATAGTAATATCTTGAGGCCATAAAATTATGGGTGATTTTCTTTTATGCTTTTGTGTATTTTTACATTGTCTTAAATAAAAGTTAATCACTTTAAAAATTAGAACAAAAATAGAAGTATAATAAAAATAATTTCTCATGCAAAAATTATTTACATTAAATTTCAATCAATTTTTTTCTTTGTAACTGAGATAAACATAGAAATTTGCCCTTCTGGGTAACAAAGTATCTCTGTCTTTTCCATTCCTCAATTTCTCTGGAATTTTAGACTCTTTGTTGGGCCAATAGGAAAAATCTCTCCAAAGGCTTATGTAAACTAATAATATGGGCATGGCGAATTCTGAGGGCTTCTTATAACTGACCAACCAGCAGATGGACATATGATTTGGTTTCTGAGGTCAGGGGGACACAGTGCAGTGACAGCTGTCAAAGTGAAGATGGTTTATAACATTTCATAACCACTCCTATCCAAAAAGGTAACTATCACTATAGATATCACTTACGAAAAATTTAAGCTTTCACACATTTTTTTTGCCAATAAGGGAATTTAAAAGGATTATCTTTGATTTAGGATTCCTAAGAATCTAGTAAACCATTATGACCTGATTATATTGTGAGTATTTGTAAGAAATTGTACTAAAATACTTAAAGAATCTCAATTTCTTTGCAGCATAATGTTCATTGAAGGATATTAATAATATGGATATGGATATGGCATGAATACATATATATTTCAATAAAACACTAGCGTAATGTCCTATATCTACTATTTTACTCTGCATGTAAAAATATTTTTTTAAAAATAATAAATACATACATTTAATTCTCTGATTTGCAAATTATAAAATCATATTGGAGGTAAAAATTTTATCAACTTCTTCAAAAATTGCTTCAGGAAGTCTGCATTTATAGACAATAATGTTGTCTTGAAACTCTTTCTTCTGTAGTTAGCAAACCAACCATCTGTTCTTTACCAAAGTCTGATATACAGTGGCCCCAAATAGAGATTCTCTAAACCAGTTTAAAAGAATGATGATGCTAAAATCAGAAGCCATACCCTGCCATACATTTACTATTGATATGCAGTTGGTTGTGCCAGATCTAATTTCCCTCCTGGCCCCAGAGAAAGAAAGTATTCTTGATTACATGGTGTGATACTGCTCCTACCTTAGTAAAAATTTTCAAACTTTTCTCACAGAAGATTTGTAACTTCAGAGTATCTCACAGTGATAAAGAGGAAGGCATTTGACTCAAAGAGAGGATATTATAACTTTACTATTTAAAATTGCCATTTGGTTTGCAGAAGCCCATGCACATACACACATACACACATATGACTAAAGGCTTAGGAAGTCTAAAATTTCCAAAAAAACCCCCCTCTAAATTAAATATTATTGTTAAGCTTTAGATTGACTTTCATTTTCCTTCTTAAGAATTGCCAAATGAATTCTTCCCCTTTTTCCTAAATCTTCCATCCAGCTAAACTAAAGTTTGTTCTCTCTCTCCCCAGACCCCTTAACTTTCCATCTTTAGAACAATACTTCTGCATATATATATATATACATACACACATACATATATGTATATATGCACACACACAAACACACACACACAATTTCTTCCACTTTCATTTTGTTTCTTTTCTGTTCAAACTCCTAGACTTTTTATTCTTTCTGTCTCTCTTTCTCTCCCTGCAAGTCACCTTTCAACCCACTGTAATGTGGTTTTCCCTTGACCCAAGAGTACCTCCACTTGACTGAAACTGTCCTTATAAAGATCACCACTGTTCTCCATGTTTCCAGATACAATGAACACTTTTTACTTTTTTTTTAGGAGGTACTGGGGATTGAATCTGGGACCTCATGTGTGGGAGGCAGGCACTCAACCACTGAGCTACATCTGCACCCACACAATGAACATTTTTTAATGTTCGTCTGAACCAACAGGTGGCCACTTCCTACTTTCCTTCTTGTATTTCATCACATGATGTCTTTTGCTTTTCCTCCTATGTGATTGTGCTTCCCTTCACAGTTTAGTTTACTGGCTCTCTCCAACATCTGAAATTTGGTGTTCTCACATTATATCTCTTTTCTTTTCTTCCCTAGTTAGTCACATTTCTTTCTAGAGATTTCAACATTAACTGACATTTGCATTTCTAGATCTCTCAATTCTAGATATAGCTCATAGGTAACCCAAAATGTTGGCAAAAATAATAACAAACTTTGTTACTATGTGTGCCACTGGTCTAAGTGTTTTACATTTATTAACTCATGTAATCCTTACTATAGCCTTCTTAGGTAGGTATTAATATCCTCATTTTGTAGATAAAGAGGCTAAATTAAGGAAATGTGAATGGCTTGCCCAAGATCACAAAGCAAGTAAGGGGCAGAAGTAGTTTTTAACCCAGTTTGTCTCCAAAGTTCAACTACTAGAACATGTTTGATCTCTTTACCTAGATTCATCCTTTCCCTACTCTTCACATGGGAAGCTAGGAAGCACTTCTCATCTTTTAGGAATGAGACTGAATTTCTTCCTCCTCAGAGAGTGTGTCCTTGATCATCATGTCTAGAGTAGCTGCTGTCTGCTCCTCTCAGTCTTAGCCTTCTGCTTATTTCCTTGAAATTACTTACTAAAGTTGTAAATCATACAGTTTATTTATCATTGTTGTCAGATACCACAGATGGTTTTGCTCAGTACCCTTTCTACTGCTTTTCTGGTGTGCATTCCTGTACTGCAGAGGTGGGAGAGTGAAGATCTATTTTTCTAAGGCGATGTCATTTTCACCAATCAGAAGAGCTCATGTGAGAATTTGTTTTGGAACTAAGTTATGTGGTAGAGACACAGGACATAAGGAACAATTTTGTTCAAACAGATTATAGCAGAAACAACACAATTCCAGAGCTGGCAGGTGTGGCTGAGGATTCCCGATCCTGCAGTTCTTTATTGTTGCATATGCAGTAAGTTTCTGGAGCTGTCAACAGCGGTGGAAGCTTCCTGATAAGGTCGTTTCCTGATTATGGAAGAGAATGTAGTTACTCTGTCAACTCCATTCTTCAGGGTGGCTTTTTCGTCTAGATTCTGTTTCTTCCATTCTTCCAGTGGTTTTATGAAGTTTTCATATCCTTATTAAATCCCTTTGTGCTCAAACCAGCTATAAATAGACTCTGTTGTTGGCAAATAAGAACCCTGACCAGTTCTTGTGATATAAAAACTGACATCTGATCATTTTGTCTCTATCTTATCTACCAGAATGTAAGCTTTCTAATAGAAGTTGCTTTTTGTGAATGTGAGACACAGCCTCGGTCATAATAGGTGCTCATACATAATTATAGAATTTCATGACATAAAGTTTTAGAAAGATTTACTCTCTCCTGCAATGATAAAATTGCTCTGAAATATTCCCTAAAGAACTCCATGCTGTTCTTTTTCTGTGTTTCTTATCTTCTATTTCAGGTTTGTTCTAGAATATGATATATCCAGGGGTTTGAGATTGATGCACAGGTACCAACTATTCACTGCTTCTAACACTTGCCATACTTTCTTATTCTTCTGCTCATATTTGGAATACACTGCACTTCTCCTGTCTATTAGGCAGACTCCTGCTCAATTTTCAAAGATGCACTGAATTGTTTTCTTACAGCACCTTTTCTTATACCTTTCTCAAATGACTAACCACACCTTAATTTGTGTTCCTGTAAAATTTTGCAGCTTTTATTATAGCATTTCTAGAATAGTAGATTGTATTTTATTGGTGAATGATTGTGTTATAATTACTAGGTGAAATAAAAGGTATGGATGAAGGAAAATTAAACTGACACAAGACTTTTGAAAATGTGTGTAATGGTTTGACAGTGTTATTTAATTATGAATTCCAAAAATATAAATTGGATTATGCTTGCAAACTGTTTTGGTCAGCCACAGAAGTGCCTTTTGAAATACACCAAAGATTGGTCGGTCTTTATAAAGGGTATTTATTTGGGGTAGAAGCTTACAGTTACCAGGCCACAGAGCATAAGTTTCTTCCCATACCAAAGTCCACGTGTTGGAG
>PVKH010044391.1:0-10609 GCA_004027955.1 Chaetophractus vellerosus | reverse complement strand
AGTAGTAGACAAACTGGTGAAATCTAAATAAAGTCTGTAGTTTAGTTAGTAGCAATATACCAATGTTGGTTTCTTAGTTTTGACAAATGTACTGTGGGATGTAAGATGTTAACAATAGGGAAAACTGGGTGAGGGCATATATGATAATTCTCTGTACTATCTTCACAACTTCTCTGAAAATATAAAAGTACTCCACAATAAAAAGTATATTTTTTAAAAAAGAAAGAAAAAAAAGATAAAAGAAACACATTATCACCAATATCAACCATCTACTATGCCTCTTGGAGTAGAGTTCTGAGGTCCAGAGCATGATTCTCAGTGACTCTGCTACTTTCAGGAAATTTTACTGGGAAAAGGAAGAAGAAGTAAAACTCAAACTCCCAGGATCAGCTTTTTAAGAGAAGTGGGTCTCAAAAAAGATATAATAGCCCCCAAACCTTTCTGAAGTCTAAGGCCACCACAGAAAGAATACTCAGGCCTAATTAATAAATACAGCTGGCATATTAGTTTTAAATTGAGGATTTGGTCATTCTGCTTTCTTAAATTCCATATTACACTCTTGTGTTGATTCATGGAAAGCACAGTCCTAGAATGGAAATTAAGTTCACAGGAGTCTCTCATAAATTCCACAAGGGCAAGAATCCTATCTGATTATCATCATGTTATACCTGACATGCAGTAGGCACTCTGTAAATAACTGCTGGATGAATGGATGAATGTAATTGGTTCAGACTATTACATGGCCTTCAGAGGTTATTATTATTGAGTCCTTGTGCTTTTACAAAGCAAAGCAGGGGTTGGCAAACTTTTTCTGTAAAAGGTCAGATAGTAAATATTTTAGGCTTTGAGGACCTTATAGTCTCTGTCTGTCTCAACTACTCAACTCTGATCTCTTTCATAATTACTCAAAGCACAGATATAGTGCAAAAGCAGCCATAGATAATATGTTAAAAGGGGGGGTCATGACTGTGTTCCAATAAAGCTTTATTTACAAAAACAGGATTTGGCCTGTGGGCCATCATCCAAATCCATGGGAACCACTTTCTTAAAAATGAATACTCTATTCCTATTCCCTAAAGGTTGTAAAATTGGTGGACTTGCTAGATTCAGCCAGACATGTTTTGTTGGGCCATTCTTCAAAGCCTCTTTTGGACCCTGAGGAAACCCACTCATTCCTTTTCATCTTGTCAAAGCATAACCAGATAGAAGCCAAAGAGTGAAACAGCAAAGTAAGTTATTCTAATGAGCTACCTATGATGCCAGTCACAGCTCCTTCTGAATGTCAGTATCTTTCCAAGAAACTTTACTGTCATCACTAATCTTTTGGTCTAAATCAGAAATAAAAGTGTAAGAAGCCACTGCTGCCCTAAATGGTTCGCTTAAATAGAATTCTTTTAAAGTACCCTCTAAATGGGCAACTCTAGTTCATAAACGCCAATAAAGAAATGCTTCACTATACAGGGACACTAAAAGAAGACACTGTAAATAAAATGTGACTGAGATCACAATGCAGAACAGTCGACAGCCACCCTGCAAGAACTGCAGAGTTGTAATAACTGGTTGTATAGCTGATTATAATGTATAATAATCTACAACAATCATAGCTGAACATATCTTTTAGATTTTATGTAAGGTTTCAATTTAAGCAGTCAATTTACAGGGCTAAGAATCATTATGAATCTCACTAATGTTGATTTTAACATATTAACCTCCACTTCACATTACCACCTCATATTCTTTTCATGCTTTCCTACAAGTGTAGGTTAGAAAAATCAACTAAGACCTTGAGATCACATTAGATCAGATGATCAGGGGGGAAACAAAAGTGGTAATCAGATTCACTGACCTGACCATGAAACATCAGACATAGAAAGGTAGGCAGGCAAATTACCAAGGAATGCAGAAATCCCAGTAATCAATCCCCCTCTCTTTTAAAGGCATGTGAATAGTGCAAATTCTACTCCTTTATATTCAAATGTTTCCTATATCAAACAAATTCATATTTCATATCGATTTAATAAATTACAGATTTTAAAATTTGACATTATATTAGTTCTGAAGAGAGCATAAACTCAAAGTTAAAGCTTTTAATAGGAAATCCCAACTATTTAACTAAACAATTCTGTATCACATAGTTTATGAATGTTCTAAAATGCCTCACGGTGGAGAATTTCCTTATTTTTAGCTGCATCCCCAAGTATTTTAGGGTAAAATGTCATGATGTCTGCAACTCACTTCCATATGTTTAAAAAAATAATATACAAACCTACAATGCACACACACACACACACATAAACACACAGGGAAAATGTGGCAAGGCAAAATTTAACTAGTAACTGTTAAATCTAGGTGGTGGGTACACAGGAATTCCTAGGACACTCTTAACTCTTCAGTACGTTTGAAAATTTTGATAACGAAAAGCCTCACAGAAATCTTTACCCACCATTCAAGCAGACGGCCACCGTCTCTCTCCTACTCAAAGATGAATGGCTGCACATGCCCAAAGGCAGTCAGGGATCATTCTTGCTGCCCTCACCCTGAAAGAATGAGCAAAACAATATGTCATCACCAAGGGTTTGTGCTGGGCTTTTTAATTAATGTTATTTCAGTTGTGAAAATGTTCTTAACATATAGCAAGCCGTTAGATTAACACTGCTAGGACTTTTTTTTTTTTTTTAATCAGGGAAAAAAAGTGAAAAGAGAAAAGAAGAAAATGATCCCACCACATATTGAATGTGGAGAAAAAGTATCAGCCACACACACACTAGGAACCTTTGGAACAAAGAAATCCCTCTGTGAGATTCTAATTCACAGCGATTTCAAGGCAGTGATGTAGCCCTTCCACTCAAACAAAAAGGACCTGGGATTCACCTTGACTTTGGGTTTCTGAGACCACACTTAGAAGGCATCCATTACATTCTTAGAACCACACCAGAATTGCTCGTCTTTCAGGAGCCCCTTTAAGCAAAGGTGTTCAGATCCTTCCTAGCGCACCGTCAGGTACAATACATTGTGTGGGGCAAGGTGGCATCATGCCCTGAACGTCATATTCATCCTGCCACTACCACCTTACATTGTGGCATGCTATTTCATATGCTCCTCGCCATAGCCCTATGAGGTAAACAGAGTTTACTGATCCCATTTTCCAGAGGAAGCAGGTGAGTGAGAAGATCATGACAAGGACATCAAACCAGGAAAAACCAGAGATGAAACTCCTACTTAGGTCTTCTGCAAAGGATTCTTTCACTGTTCAGGTGATCCCCACCCTCACCCCACACACAATGCTCTGCTGAAAACAGACCCTAAAGCCAAATGATCTGGTGTGCAAAAGTCAAACTACACATTCCCATGCTATGGTGTGGAGGGGGGACTACAGTTGATTTCCTGAGAGTTAGAAAATAAGCATAATTAACAATACTATTAATACTAAAATTATCAATCACTATAATTACTATAAGTAATTATACCTCCCTCTTAGACACAATAACCCTTAATATATTTTTGGAATTTTATACATGTACTTATTTTTATCTCTTCTTTCTCAAAAAAACCCACAACAGTCCACCTGAAGTAAAACCAGCATTACAAGGCACCCTTGTTGATATTTCTCTTTGCCTCAACCAAAGCCATTTAACACTTGCTGTTTAGGCTGTCCCATTCATTTTTATAAAATGTGAAATATAATAGGATATAATGGCACAGACATTGCTCCACAAATAAAATGCGAAACAACATCAAAACTAGTTAAGGGGAAGTAGATGTAGCCCAACGACTGAGCTCCCGCCTACTACATGGGAGGTCCTGGGTTCAGTTCCGGGTGCCTCCTGAAGAAGACAAGCAAGACACCGAACTGACACAGCAAGATGATGCAACAAGAGACACAAGGAGGAAAACATAATGAGACAGAACAAAGCAGGGAGCAGAGGTGGCTCAAGCAATTAGGTACCTCCCTCCCACATGGAAGGCCCTGGGTTTGGTTTCTGGTGCCTCCTGAAAGGAAGACGAGCACACAATAAACAGGTACAGCAAATGTAAACAACAAAGGGGTGGGGAGAAATGAATAAAATATATCTTTAAAAAATAGGGAGCATGTGATGCTCCTAAATGATAACCTAAAATGGCCGTGCATCTGCTAACAAACAAAAGTCTGCACACACAGAAGTTTAGAGATACCAATGTATAATGTACAAAATACTGGTGTATAAAAGCCTGAGGAAAGTCATCAAAGGCCCCTTGCACCTGGCTCGCAGTCCTGTCTACTCCACTTATTATCTTGATTAAAAAGTGAGAGAACCTCCCCAGGCTGCTTCCTCACTTGGAGCATGGAACACCTGTTCACAAGAACATTGTGATCCACAAAGGAGAGAGGATGTGACTCAACTCAAGGCCCCACAAACTCACCAAGAGGTTATGACCAAGAGATATGTAAAATCACAGGAAGAAAACACCATGTACTCTTCGGAAACATCAATTTTACTCAAAGATTTTGGTAAGGGAAGGTTAAGCAAGTGAATAATTCAAAAACTACTGATTTAAAAAAATAATTTAAAAGTTGTTAATATTGAAAGGAATATATATAAGAAATATACACACACATTATGGAGTAGAATGCAATAGTTGCATGAAATTTTAAGTTAAAACACCTGTCCTAACTTGTTCTAGGTCATTTCCAGTGGTACACCCTTAGGTGTGGGTGGTGGGAAGTGAAGCAGATTCTCTCTTTTTGTTTTTGTTTTTGAGGTACCAGAGGCCAGGGAATGAACCCAAGACCTCGTATGTGGGAAGCTGGCCCTCAACCACTGAGCCACATCAGCTCCCCTGAGTTGGTTTTATTTTCGTTTGTTTTGCTTGTTGGTTGTTTTTGTTTTTGTTTTTGTTTTTGTTTTTGTTTTTGTTTTTTCAGGAGGCACTGGGGACCCAGGACCTTCCCTGTAGAAGATGGGAGCTCAATTGCTTGAGCCACATCCACTCCCTCTTTTATCATAATAGATGTTCTTGGGAAGTTACCAGGGATTTTAATACCAAAGTGAGCCTAGGGAGCTACCAACAGCCCTTGCTCTGAAAAATTCTCTTCAAAATCAGCAGGAGTCCCAGACTTTGGGTAGATCTAGGTACAGGTGGAATAAAGGGTAAGCACATATAACCCCATCTCTACACCATATCCTGAAGCTCATTTCCTCACTGCCCTTCTCACCCCTCTCTCCATGAACATTTCACACCACTGACATATTTTCAAATCCATTTTAACTGGTAACACATTCAGCACTTGACATTAATTTTCATTTAAATGGATGTCTGCATATTACCTAAGAAAAATGAGCTTACCATTGTATGTGTTTTGTCTTAAAATCATATATTATGAAATATATCAAATAAAAAAGTATGTAACTGTGGTAGCCAGCCTCCCACACAACCCCCAATGAACGCCACCTCCAGGTATCCATGCTCTTGTGTAATCCTTTCCACACACAGGCATGTGTAACCAAAATGATATTACAGAAATGATGGTGTGGGACTTCCAAGGCTGGGTCATAAAAGACTTTGCAACTTCCATCTCGCTCTCTCTTGTTGGATCACTCACAGAGGTGTGGGGTGAACTGGCTACCATGTCATGAGGACACGCAAGGCAGCTCTATAGAGAGGTATATGTGGTGAAGAACTGAGGCCAGCAAGAAACCAAAGCCTCCCTGGTCTTGGCAACAGCTCCTCCAGACCCAATCAAGCTTTCAGATGACTGCAACCTCATAAGGGATGCCAAGCCAAAACCACCCAGCTAAGCTGCTCCCAAATTCCTGACCCACACAGAAAATGTGAGATAATAAATGCTTATTATTACTTAAAGTTTTGAGGTTATGTGTTATACAGCAATTTCTAAGATAATATGTTGGCTTTAAAAATAATAAATCCCATATAGCACAGATCCAGTTGATTTTTTTCGAGCCCTGTGTACCCCACTTCCTGATTGCATCATCCCCCCCTCACCCCTCCAAGGTAACCACTAATCGGAATTTTGAGTTAATCATTCCCTTGCTTCTCCTTATAGTTTTACCACATACATATCCTCAAACAGTATGTTGTTTCATTTTGGTAGTCTTACCTAATAAGTGAAATCATACTGTGCATATTCTTCTAACACTTGCCCATTCTCTCAAGATTTTTATTTTGAGATTCATCCCTGTTGACTCATATGGCTCCAGTTCACTTATTTTTCACCACCATATAGTTCTCATCATGTGAACATACCCCCAATTTATTGGTCTAGTCTACCGTTGAAGATTATCCAGGGACTTTTCAGATTTTTGCTATTATGAATAGTGTTGCTATTTACATTCTAGTGTTCATCTCCTGGTGCACATATGCAAGAGTTTCTTTAGGGTATATACCTAGGAGGGGAGTGCTGGAGCTTGGGACAGCACATGTTCAACTCTTCTAAGTAATGCCAAATTGTTTTCCAAAGAGGTTGTGTACAATTGACTCTTTAGCCGCCTTTCCAGTCTCTCTTCAAATAAGAGGCATGCTTGTTTTGCTAATTACCAGGAAAGCTTTCAACTAACGAAAGGGAAAGCTTTTCCTATTTGCAGCATCACTACTGCAAATAAACAGTACTCCAAAGTAGTGGCCCAGACAGCTGGGACATATTAGTCACAAGACATCAGTAAAGATTCCAGAATAATGATGCAGGCCCTGCCAGCTCCATACACTGCCTATGAACAGCCAGTCAAATTTGATTTCTAGACCTACATTAAATTCAAAGACTGTTTTCCTCCTGGTGGACTCACATACGATTGCACTTTTTTTTTTTAAAGATTTATTTTTCTTTATTTATATATCCCCACCTTGCTGCTTGTGCTTGCTGTGTTCATTTGCTTTGCGTTTTTCTGTGTCTGCTTGTCTCCCCCTGCTGCGCCATCCCACTGAGTCAGCTCACCGAGCGGGGGCTTGCCTTCTCCAGGAGGCCCCAGGAACCGAACCCGGGGCCTCCCATGTGGTAAACCAGAGCCCTACCAATTGAGCCACAGCTGGTTCCCCAATTGCACTGTCTTATTACCGTCATCTTAAAGGGGGGGAAGGTGGGGGATTTAACTCACATGCAACCCAGTCAAATTCAAGCGAAAAACAAAAGACTCAAATTATTTCCATTAAATAGTAGAGTTTTTTTAAATATTCTTTTTAACAGAGAGCTGGTTATATATATTATTTTATATTTTCACCTATAAGATGATATTCCTCTTTATTATTACTGATTTTATTTGTAGTAATTCTGCAAAACATATTTAGGTATTCTCTACACAAAAAGAAGTCCTTTATAAATTTGGTTAATCCAATTTCTTAGGTGGCAATGGTAATATTTATGTTAATTTAATCTGTATTTCCAGTGGAAATACAAGTATCAAAGTGTTTCTGTTGGCATTAAATACAAAAAATGAGAAATACTTTCAATTTAGGCAGAAAAGAAAGAAGCATCACAATTTATCACTATAAATCTCAAGGAAGTTCATGTCATGTTACTAAGATAAACAATGGCCCTGGATGACCAAAATGAGGTCATTTAAACTCAGCCTCTTGACAGTTGTCTGTTTACAATCGTTTATCCCTATGAAATAGGAATGATTGTTACAGCCATTTTACACAAACTGAGGCACAGAAAGCAATTAAGTTATGTGCAGTTACACAGCTGGTAAGTGGCAGAACCAGTATTTGAACCAAGCAGATTACTCCAGAGTCCATATTCTTTTCTTTCTTTCCTTTTTTATTATTTTTTTTAATAATCACTATTTATTCAAAATAAATTAGCCTTCTCACAGAGAAAATATGAAAGAAAATTTCTATCCCCCTTGCCTCACACATTCAGAATATGGTCATTTTTTAAAAAAGGAAAAGATTTTCAGATTAACAAAACTGAAATTATAGGAACTTCAACATACATTGTTTCTTTGAAACATAAAAATTAAAAATGATTCATGTAAAAAAAAGTCACAGGTTAGAAAAACATTTTTCCTTCTGAGACTCATTTTAGCAATTTCTCCAAGTATCCCTAAATCTTTAAACTGAAAAGATACATCTCCTTAGAAACAAACCCTTCACCACACTCCTCCCTGCTCTAACATTAGCATCACTAAAAGCTGACTTTATGTTGGGTTCTTGCAAAGCTGTGATATTTTACTGGGTGGTGGGAAGAAAATTACAATTGGAAATGGTTCTTCCTCCCAGTTAAAATCAACATCCCCACCTGGCACCTGGAACCCAACACCAGGTTTCTGCAAACTAAGTAACTTGGTCCGCCTATTCCACCATGAAGAGGAAGTTTCTTTTGCAGCCAGAGTACTCCAAGTACCACTTTTCCCAGTGTTTTCCAAATCCTCAGTACAGGAATTCATATTCTTAACCACTCCCCTGGGCAGGTTCTTCAATTCCCCAAGATCAGACAGAAGGGCCTGCAATGACAGTAACAGCTGCTACCCATAACTAAGCATCTATTACGTGCCATGCATCTGTTAAAGTGTTCTACTGTATTGTTTCCAATCCTCTTCACATCTCTTCCAGACATGTGTCATTCCCAGTTATAGTTGAAGAGATTGAGAGTAGGCAGTGGGAGTTAAGTAACTTGGCCTTGAACACACAGAGAGTAAAATAAAATGGTGGAGTCACCACTTGAACCCCTTGTCTCTGGCTTCAAAGTTCATCCTCTTACAACAAAGGACCTCTGGACAAAATAGGCTGCCTAATCCTGGGGCTAGGGGTGGGCAGTGTTGACCTTAGGTCCTGAACATAGTCCCCATGAAGGAAGCAGATGCCATATTGGGGGAAGGACGCTGGCCTTCCTGGTGAGCAGTGGGCAGCGGGGGTTGTGCCTGCCTCCCTCACAAGCAGACCAAGACTGAGTGGATACTGCTGAGAGCAGAGAGGACCAGGGATCAACACCACTGCCCTATTATAGGGTTATGCTGGGCAGGTCAAATGGCCTTACCAACCAGTGTTTTCATGTGTAAAATGGGGATATATTTTATTTCAAGGGGTTGTTGTAAGGATTAAAGAGCCTAACACATAAAATCGCCTGGCACACAATAGGCATCAGATATATGATTAACAATTAGAGGATAAAGTAAAAACCTGTTCTAGCTATCTGACAGGAAAAAGCAGGAGGCTGATTTTAAACATACTCCAGTACATATATAGCGCCTCATGGACCCCACTCCATATGGATGAGCTTATCTTTGTTAAAAGGCCATTTTTTATGGCATGATTTTTTATGCATATTCTTATTTACTTTGTCCTGCCCTAACCAGAATAATCTTGCCAATTAGATCAACTCTTTTATGATATTAATAAAAGTTAGACATTCTTTATGTAAATGCTGGAACTGGAATAAACTCAAAGTAAAACATCTGGCTCAATTAATTTTTCAGTTTTCTGGCTTTAGAAAATCTTAAGCACTCATTTCAAATAGCAACATCTCTTCAAAGTATTGCCAGTTTCCTGGAAATCATCCCAAATAAACTGGCCAATAAATAAACTTCAGTAAATGACAAAAATAAAGTACCAGCAGTATTATATAGTCCACTGCTATGAGAGATAAGGTTCCTCAGAAGAACCCCTTTTGCCATACCTGAGATAGATATTTAAAGAATGAAATGCAAATTTAGGAACAGAGCATCCAGGTTAGTTACCAGCAAGCCAAGTAGTAACTAGAAACTTTTGCATTTACAGGAGGGATAAGAGAGCAGCAGAACAGCAGCACTGTAGGTCTGCTTTGCAAAACTGGTCTAATCCCACCTTTTTCAACCAAATGGTACAACCCATTACTGAGTTAAACACAGAGGACACAGCAAACTCTGTTTCTTAAAAGAGAAAGGCTGAATCTTGTGTCTGTTCTGTTATGTGATCCAGAGTGGAGTAGAAGGTCCGACAGGAAGCAATTTTCTAGAGGGATGTAGCCAGTTGAGGGCAGAAACCACCCCAGCATGATATGCACTGTCTGGAGAAAACAAGCAGCCACCGCTAATGTTTTCTCAGTATATACCATGGGCCAAACATTCTGCTGAGCACGTTGCCTACGTTCGTCCGTAAAACCCCTCACTCAACAACAATTTGAAAGAGAAAATATTGTAACACTGATACCTATTTAACAGATAAGGAAATTTGACCCATAAAGAGATTAAATAGCTTGTCCAAAGTCACAGAACTATAATAACTGGCTCGTATCATATAGTAGGCACCCAATAAATATCCTTATTATTTATTTATTTATTTATCCTTATTTATTCCTTATTTATTCCTTTGCATAAACAGAACATAGTCATTTTCTCATAAGGATTCTGTAAGGATAAAATGAGATTATGTGCATAAACTGCCTAGCTCAGCACCCTGACTTTAGGAATAGGCTATGGTAGGTGGTCAAAAATGTTGATATAGGGGCCGGCTCGATAGCCCAGTGGATAGGGCGCCGGCATACCACATGGGAGGCCCTGGGTTCGATTCCCGGGGACCTCTCCTAGCGGGCAGACCGCCTTGAGAATGGCAAGCCGCCATGGGCAGGCCGGAGCCGCCGTGGGCAGGGCAAGAAGCTGCCACGGACATGGCAAGAGCCGCCACGGGCAGGGCAGGTCGC
>PVKH010044390.1:0-10611 GCA_004027955.1 Chaetophractus vellerosus | reverse complement strand
TGGATCTGCTTTTTAGATTTCTTTTGGGATAGGGACAGGGAGGTTTAGTGTACATTGTATACTATTTTAGGACTAAACCATATAAATCCTAGCTTTAAGAGGTTTTATTCACATGCTTCTTGCTTGAGTCTCTGACTTTTCTTCCTAACCATTCTGGTTATAGAGTTATAGCAATATCCCCAGGCATACAAGGATGAAGACAAAACTGCAGAGTTTTCCCTCCTAGTTTTGTGGTTAGAGGGAGGGCATGAACACAAGGAATAGCTGAGCTGCCTCATAAGCTCACTGGTGCTCAGCAAAAGGAATTTATAGGCAGGGTATACCAGGATTAATTTTACCGGAACCAAAGGGCTTGGGACCATCTGAATCTGAGGATATTTCTAGCTGCCTTTTCAATTGTCTTTGTGAGATACTAATCACCATAGGAAAGAAACGAAATTTCAAAAAGATGTGTAGCTCTTACAATGCTTTTGAGAATCCAAGTTTCTAAGGTCTTCGGGAAAGTCAGATGGTGACATACACACTGAAAAAAAAAATGCTTTGACCCCTCAATCCTATGTTCAGGGATCAATCTTAGAAAAATAGAAAACATGATGTGTAATATGTATAAATACACACACACAAATAAACTAAAACTATATTTACTGATTTGGTGGTATGTTCATGATGTTTCATTAAGTGATATGCTTATGTATGATCCCATTTTTGTAAAAATAAACAGGATATAGAAGGGCAAGCAAAGAAAATAAAACCTGTATCAAAATATAAAACTATGACTAGTTTGGTAGTAAGCGAACATGCAGAAAAGAAATATTGTCCATAATATCCCTATTAATATATTTTAAAAATGAATATGCATTTAAATAGCCACAACTTGGGCAAGTGACAACATGGATTTGATTAGTTATCAAAGGTATAGGAAATGTTTTATTGGATGTGTGTTGCTTTAATGCAGTTTTCTCAGAGATTTTAAAGACCTCAGTGAAAATTGTAAGAGCTTTAAGTAAGGGAAGCCTTTCACCAACAGCAGGACCTTGGGGAAATTGCTTTAGTTCTGTGAGCCTCAATTGCCTCATCTGTAAATTGAGGGTTTTGCCACTTATTTCTCAGTAATGATGTGAGGGTGAAATGAGATGATTTAAATGCAGTTTTTCTAGTTTATACTAAACTCCCAGCATCCAGATTCAGGGCTTAGTTCTAAAAATTCAAAGAATGAAATCTAAAATAAAATCTGACTAATTTGGCTAAAAAACAATCCATGAATTGGAAATATTGTCATGATCCTTTGTATTGTGAAACTCTTGTTTATTCACTGGCTAAAAATGGCTGATCAGTGGTGCTCATGAAAACCATGGTTGCTGTTTGCCCTTTGCCCATGGTCAGAAAGTCAAAATAATAATTCCAGATATAGGTGGGTTATAACAATCAAACCAAATTTTTAGCCTTTTTAAAGGAGACCTACATTATTATTTTATCCATGTTTATGATTGTACATTTGGTTTTCTTTTTATTCTTTCCCAAAGATTAAAACATGTAAGTGCCCAAAATTTGGGCTGCTTTGATTTCTTCTAGAGAAAGTATTAGTCATTTTTATCAGACTTTTGTGATTCTCAGTTTTCATAACATTGACATCCTATTAAAGACAGAGATTCATTCTTAAGCCTTTTATATACAAAGAAAACATAATTTGCAGTCTAGAGACAAAGCTATAGTTAGGATGATGGTATAATTTATTATAAAAACCAGAACAATTTTGAGAGTAAAAGGGAGTGTTATTAACTGTGGAGTGGTGCTGTGATTTGGGACGATCCCGGACAAACCAGAACACATAATCACACTAATTATAATTCTCCCCCAGCTGCATGAATATTCAAACCCGATACAATCATAAGGACCACGGAATTCTAGTCTCTGTGAGTGTTTCAAAGAATTAGTACATTTGAGAATTGGTGACTATACTAGATATTATCTAGTTGAATGACCTATATTCATAGAGAAGTAATTTGAGGCTTACATAGGAAAAATGACTTGCCCATAATCATACAATTCTTTGACACTAGAATTATTTATAGAACTTAGGCTTTCTGACTCCCAGTGCACTATTCTTTCAATGATAACAAATACTATAAAAATACTAGCATGTTCCTATGCAAGATCAGGATTTCTTGCCTTTAGGCAAATGGCATTTCCACAAAAGGGGTCAGGTGCAATACTTTCACGTATAGATCTTATGAGAATATGACATACTGGCAGGATAGGTTAGAAGAAGCAAAATATAGACAAGAATGGGGGATGCAGGGAATTCCCTGAGTCCTTTTATTTGATTTTGTGGCTAAGAGTATGCACTCTGGAGCCAGGCTGCCTGGATTTGAAATCTAAATCCACTGCTTACTAATAACATTACTTTGAAAAAGTTACTTAGCTTTCTGTGCCTCAATTTCTTTATCCATCAAATAGTGATAATAATTGATCTTACCTTTGAAGTTGTATAAATGAGCTAATACTTGTAGCATGCTTTTAGAATGGTGCCTAATATGTAGTAAGCAGAGAATAGGTATTAGCTATTATTATTGCCTTCAATACCAGATTTGGGATAAGCAGTGTATCAGGGACCAGGACTGTAGAAGCTGACCTTTGGGTTGCTTTCTCATTCTAATAAATAGCCTTTTGTGCTATATCATTTCCACTCCTATTTTTTATAATATGTACTATGTAGAAAGTCAAAACCTGTTTTTCTCTTCTCTTAAATATCTAACGAGTCTCAAAAGTGAGAGATAAGAGCTTTCTCCCTGAATTTGCCTTTCATTGGCAAAGGAGTGTTTAATCATGTCTAGGATGTTCTTGTAACATAGTTTCTCTTAGAAATGACAAACACTTTGATGGCTGTGTCCAGATATCTTGGTATCTGCTAGACAACCTAGAATAATTAACTTGCTAAAAAATATGACATATACAATTGTCAAATGCATGTATGCATGAATGAATGAGTAATAAATTATAAGTTTGGAAGATGGGGAAGAAATCTGACATTTAAAAAGTAAAAGTAGAGAGTAAGACTTGCAAAGTACGATTTGGGTTAATTCACAAAATGCATTGAGAAGAATGGAAATTATCAGCTAGAGAAGTGGAACCATCTGGAAAGATGGAACTGAGAGTCATTAGCCTCAAACAAGAATGCCTGTAGTGAAGACGGAATGAAGCAGAAATATGGAGAGACAACAGAATAGAAAGAGGCAGGGAAGAAAAGAAGATGGAAAACAGGTATAAGAGGCAGTCTCAAAGTTTTAGAGGATGATAAAAACAGTAGTTTGAAACAACTGGGTTTTCAGCAACCACAAGTCTCAGATAATAATGGGTGTGACAAGCATGAAGTTGCAATGAATGTCTGTTCACAGACTATTTGTGACTCAGTAATGCAGCTATTTCACAAGAGATTTGAAGAACCATCTGAGGGAAAATTGAGGATATTGTATACATAGGACTTTGCTATAGCTCATCATGATTATTTACTTTTTTTTGTATAACATATAAAACTATTTTAAACCTTTGGCAATGTCCTTTCTTCCAAATTTTGTACAAATTGTTTTGCTGTATATAAAAAACTCATGGGATCAGAAATGTGTGGAAGGGATGTTAAGAACTGTGCTTCTCAGCATTCGGTTTTATATCCTCAAGGCTAATTTCATTTCCATGCCAAGTAGATGGTAGAAAAATTTCCACTGACTATTATACAAATTTCAAAAAGCCAAATCATTGAGTCGGAAGATAGTTTATGGTCCATTAACAATACATTTGCTTCTCAGAACTGTAAACACGGCCTTATGGATCTTAATGTAATTGTTTAGGATGAGTGTATTGACAAAAACTGTTGGAGTCTGTTAACACCGTCTGGAAAGCAACATGTTTTAAGCAAATCTGCAAAATGTTACCAACTCGTTAAGCTAAGAGCTGTATGGCACAGCATTCTAAAACAATTCTGTGAGACAGTTCTGAACGAGGCCGTGTATCCATTTCTGGTTCTGCCATGATTGATGTGCATATAAAAGGGGCTTACTACATTCCTCATAGCATTATGCTGATGATATTTCATCATTATTGTTGCTGTTTCTTTTTTTAACTTTCTTTGCTGTAGGAACTGAACACTCTTTTTCAGTAGTAGCTGAAAGAGTACGGAGAGGCATTTAAATGCATTCTATGGAATAAGTTTTCACTGTACTTAAATATAGTAAGGGGAGGCAAAGTTGCTTCCAAAGCTACCTTCCACAGATACAGTATTAATGCCAATAGAATGTCTACTCTCCTGCATGTTCTTTTAGAATTCAGACAACTATAGACACTTGAGATTGGAAGGGACTTTAGCTATCATATATTCCAACCCTCTACTTATTAAAGCAACACTTTGTACAGTATCCTTGATGCATAAGCTGACATTCAGAACATTTCAAGTAAGGCAGCCTTGATTCAGTTAAAATGTGATCAGCTGCAAATGAAATATATCCAACTTAATTAAGGAAATTGGTTCATTCCCTACCTCCCCACATCAATTCATCCATCAGTCTCTTTAATATCTATCCATACTTTAAGGACTTTCCACCTCAAATCCTATCTTCTTCAACTTGAGATCAATATTGCTCTCTTCTATTATCCCATAATCTTTTCTACACTCATAATGCCTTTACTTTAGGTCTTATATACCTGTGTCCTCCACCAGACTGTGAGTACTTAGAGAGCAGGAACCATATCTTATTCATCTTTGGGTCCACAAAAGCACTGAATATGAGGTCCTGCCCAAAGTAAGCTTTCAATAAGTTTTAGCTAAATTTAACTACTGAAGTGCTGAGTTGTCCAGTATAAACAATAAGTGCTTTAAGAATGCAATCTGGGCCAAAGCACTCAAGGAAAGGCAGTTATACCACCATGTAAGGTTTAGCAATCCTATGAAGTAGGAGCCATAGGTTGATCTGAGTGTCTGGTAAGCGTTAGGAGCCAATTCTCCACAGGTCTCTTACATTTCTACAATGCTAGCAGAGACACTGACTGCTTTTTTAAAAACTATCTTTTCAAGAATGTTTGTATAGAAAACATACATATCCTAGGAAGATTAAGATAATGATTTCTTCTGGAGCAAAACACAGGTTTGCTTATGGTCCATTATAAAAGCTTTGGTTTCCTAAGCTTGTTGTTTCTCTCCTGTGATGTAACCCATTGTTTGTGTAGGTGTCACCTGACACTCTTTACATCATCATGTGAGAAATGGGACTAGGAAAACCAGTTCAAGGAAATGCTGATACCCTGGTTACTGCTATTCCTGAGAGTAATAAAGCCTCTACCTTTGATTCTAGTGTCTCATGTCTTCTGCTAGCATTCATGAAACTGTGGTGGGTTAACTTGTGAAGGGTAAAATCTCAGAAACTTCACAGTTCTTGAACGTTTATACCAAAAATAGATTCTATAAGTTCATATTTTACTTATGGGACTTTGACTTTTACAATTGTATACAATGATATGTTGAACCTGATAGATATCTGGGATGACACCAATGGAATTTTAAATATCTCATGTGATAGAGCTGAACATGTAAAACAACATCCATAAAGTGTAGCAAGAAGCAGTAAATTGATGTAATAACAGGTATTATTTATTGATCAGCTATTAGGTGCCAAGTTTATTACATTAGGGAACTAATTCACTAAATTATGTGTTCCTTATTTCAGTGGATGACAACTTACCTACACAGTTGTATAAGAAAAAACCTGGACATCTTCTCTGACTTGTCACTGCCATTCCTTTATATCTAATTATTTTTGTATTTTTAGAGATCTGTTATCTCTATTATCTCTTAAGTATTTCTGCTTCTTTTCATCTCCACTGCTTCTACCATAATCTCTCCCCCAATTAATGAAGTAGTCTCCTAAGTTTTCTCTTTGTTCCATCTTATTGCCACGATCAATTCTGTATACTGAACCAAGAATAAGCATTCCAAAATAGAAATCCAACCAAATAAATTACTTTCTACAAAAACCTGTCATTGCCTCCAATTTTCCTCCAGATAAAGCCTATATGCCTAACTTTCAACTACATTTCACAGAGGCCTTCAATAACAATGGATCAAGCAAGATAGAAGTGTATATCTCTATCAGATACCATTTTGGAGATAGACCATCAATGGTTGGTATGATGGTTCTGCTCCGTGAAGTCATGGAGAAATTCAGGCTTTTCATTCCTTGTTGCTTCACTACCCATAAGGCTGTTCCTTATCCACCATGTCCAAGGTGGCTTGTAACATCACTATGTTCCAAGAAGCATGGTGGAAGAAAGGAGAAAAGTCAGGCGTGCCTTTTCTCTGTAAATACATATCTAGAAAGTTGTTCAGATCTCTTCTGCTTTTACTTAATTGGCCAGAGCTTATATCCCATTAGCCAAACATGACATACCTGTATTCAAAGGCAAAGAATGCTGGGAAACAGTTTGTCTTCTGGAAGCCCATTTGACCAGCTGAAAATGGGGGGTTTAATTATTATAGAATTTTGGGAGAATGAATGGTAGATGAAAATAGCAGCCTCTTGCCTCCTTTGACTCTCAAGGACATTCATTAACTGGTCCCTTCTTTCTTCTCTGGTGCCATCAGACAACATCTCACCTTGTGAAAACACTATCAAGGGACTTATCCCACGATGTTGATATTGTGCGTGGTTTTTTTTTATCTGTCTTTCTTAATTGGACCATAAGCTCCTTGATGACAAAACTGTGTCTCACTCATACTCATATTCTAACATCTAGTACAATGCTTTTATATAATAGTTGAATAAAAATAACTGAATGAACAAATGAATGAATGAATGTTATAGTCATGATGATATCTCAAATACACAATACTGGCTTTCTCCGATTGTGCAAAAGATAACTATGGAAAATTTAGTCAAGAAAACAATAACAATATTTTCTTTTTCATTAGAAAAATTGTGAATTTACAAAACCATTGTGCATACCATACAAGATGCCCATACATTGCCCTACCACCATCTTACATTGTTGTGATACATTTGCTACAAATGATGAAAGAACATCAAATACTACTATTTATAACACATTTCTTATATTTTGTGAAGAAAACAATAACAATCTTTTATACCTGAACTCTTCCCAAAGGGCTGGACACATCTGTTTCTCAGTGCCTCTAAATCAGTTTTATTTTTCTAATTAAGTTTTTATATTGTCTTTAATTCTTAATATTCTTCATATTATTTGTGGAATCAAGAGAATTATGAATAAATATATAAAACATTCTCTGGAATCTTTTCAGGAAGACTTTTGCAGTGGCCACTATTAAATGTATGATGATAATGAGGGTTCTTTCTAATCTTGGCTTAGAACTTTATTCTTCAAAGTAAACTTTGTTATATTTTTGTAAAAAGTCAAAAAAGAATTATGACCTGATTAATAAAATGATAGTGCATTTGAAAAAATAAACTTTTGGTAATGCAAGAACTGATTTTTTTTAAAAAAAGGTATAAAAATGGTGGTGGGGTAGGGAAGGGGCACTGAGTGCAAGAGAAATTCCAGATATTCCATTAGTTTTTTTTTTCATATTTTAAAGATATTATAGTTGATATATGTATTGTCCATTTGTTTTCCCTGCCCTAATCCTCTGCAGCAACATGGAGTCAGAAAATGAAATTCCATCTGCATCTAATTTGAAAGCAAATAAACAAAACATATATGCATTTGTGAGCATGAGTATATATATATGTGCGTGTGTATGTGTATCCAAAATTAGTTGTATGAAACTCTGAGGTAAGAGGATAAAAGCAATCTTGTATCTTGGAAAAGAAACTTGGACCTGATTAAACTTTAAGGACAGTATCTTGTGTGAGGGAGGATGCATGTTTATACTGTCCTTGAAGTTGTGGAGAAAACAGTCTTTCTCTTTGTATATATGTTCTTGTAATTGTGAAAATTGCCCCATGACATGTAATATATTGACTTCGGAAGCTTATATACACCTAGTTTTGCCAACACTGTTATTTGAAATTAAATTGACTTTCTTTGAAATATTTAATTGGAATCCTTAAATTGCTCAGCAAACACACACTTCAATTGATTGCCTGTCTCTCCAAAGGGCACCACAGACTTCCAAAGTGTTAATTGCTTTACTGCCCAAATCTCTAAGGACCAAAAGGTTGTGAATTGACTTAATGCCTCACTCAGTTATTCATTTACAATATATTTACATAACCTATTATTATTCAACAATCACAGGCACTCTGAGGTTCAATTTAGAATGTCTGCCTTAATTAATTACTAGCAATATTTATTTTAAAGGTGAAACAACTTTCCCTTTTCCAAAGACTTTGAAATCTGGAGAATAGGGGTGATGAAGGTGGTCAAAGTGATGTATGTTGAGCATAGGACTTAGTGGCAATGCTGACAATAAAGTTTTTGAGTAGAATTTGGGAGAAGTTTGCATTTCTCTTACTTCTAGACATCCCTCTGAGTGGATTGGGCAGGAGTACAATATGATCCTTAATTAGTTTTGAAAATTGACCAGATATCCTAATCCTTGGGCAAGGTGTTGAGTTTTCCATTATCGAAAGAAGGTTATTTATTTATCTGTTTATTTAAAGGGAATAAAATGCAGAATATAGCTTCCATTATAAAAGCTCTAACAGAAAGATAAGCATACATTCTCAAGTATCTTACATAAAAAGGAGAAAAGATGCTTGGGAAAAAGGGTAGCAGATGATTTTTTCAATTATGCCAATTAGAAATAAGATTTTCTTTGTCTCTTAAATAAAAAGATGGGTGAAGCAGATATCTACTTTTATTTTTACTATCTACTAACTTCAAAAAAACAGGAGGAAGTGAGATGATTTGTGAGATGATTTATGAGATAACGACACATACTTGAAGCATGATGGATTCTTATGATTGGTTTACCATTTTAAGTACATGATCTTCATATATTTTACATTAATACTTTTTTGCTAATCAATCACAAGCAGAAAATTGACTTTATTTCATTTTCAATGTTGAGCATAAACTGCAATTATGAAACAAATCCCATATACCTAAACAGCAGATCTGAGGCTCTTCACTGGCCTTCACCTCTGAACTTATCACCTACTCCTTGTTTCAATGTGCCCTCTGATATAATCACATAGAGTCCACATTGTCTTTGCTAAAGCTGGTCTACTATCCTGGAAGACATTTTTTTCCCCTAAATTTACAGGGCCAAAATTGTAACTATCTTTCAAGGCTCCTTTCAAATGTATCTTTCTTTCCCATCACGGTTCTATAGTGTGGAAAAGGGGGATGATAGTATTAAGATCTGATGAATATTATTCTTCCTGTTGTGCAGGGCGACATAAGAGTGGAAGTAGATTAGTTACGAAGCTGTTGCAGTAGTCTCAGGGAGACAAAATGATAACTGAACCAGGGTAAAATCCTTGGAAAGGAGGGGAGAGGGCAGATTACATATATTTTTAGAAGTAGAAATCACTGTGGTCTTGCTCATGAATTTATACATAGGACACTAGGGAAAGGGAAGAATCAAGGATTATTTTGTTGTTGTTATTTGCTTGAGCCACATAAGAAAGGCCAGGAAAAGAACACATTTGCTCAGAAGAGTCAGGAGACCACATTAACATTGAATTTCTGTTAAAAATCCAAATTTCAGGGACAGGGAGGCAATAGGATATGAGTCTAGAGCTCAGAAGAGTTGAAGCTGGAGTTATAAATATGGGAATTAATATCATGAGGGCTGCAAAAAGCCATGAGAATAGATATGATCACCTAGGGAGATATACAGAGAGGGGAGGAGAGAGTTCTACAAGGATCTGTAAGGTAAAAAGAAAGAAGAGTTAGATTATGTAAAGAAGGAGGGACTATTAAATGGTGCTTAATGCTGCCGAGGGGCTAAGAAAGCATGAACAAAATTCATTAATTTTGACAACATGGAGGTCTTCTGGAACTTTGACAATGGGAATGCAAACGAGATTGGAATGGAAAGAATTATGAATTGGAGGTGAGGAAATGGAGAAAAATAATGGAGGTGTTTAAGTATTAAGGAAAGCTGTAAAAAGAGCAGGAGTTAATGGTCAATGAAATATCAAGGGATGTTTTTCTTTTTTAATATCGGGTGAAGAGGAAAAAATCAGTGGTGAGGAGGGAAAGGAGATAGTCAGGATAGCACAATTTTCAAGAAAGCTGTAAGGATGAGACCAAGAGGACAAATGAAGAAAGACTGGTCTTAGATTGGAGGAGGGACAGTCTTCCATTTTACTGGAGAAGAAAGAGAAGATAGATGCAGGTGCAGGAAAGATAGATCTGGCAGTGGGAATGTTAGGGACCTGGAATCTGATAGGTTCTGTTTTGTCAAAGAAGTAAGAGGTGTCAGTGTGAGAGGTGTAAGATGTGGATCTGACAACAGGAAGAAAGAAGCTAAGAAGGAATTGTCTCAGAGAATGGGAAACTGAGCTTACTTCAGAAGCTGATAATTTCATGGGGCATTATTCTGTGAGCAACTGAGTTTTGAAAGGGAAACCTTTCAATTTGTTTGTGTGATATTCTTCAGACACTTTCAACTGCATCATGGAAGATGGAGAAAAAAAA
>PVKH010044389.1:0-10611 GCA_004027955.1 Chaetophractus vellerosus | reverse complement strand
GTCTCTTGCTCAGATTTTACAACACTTTTCCAGAAGAATATGCACTTCTGCTTAATTGAATGGTTACAGACATCTGGTTCTCTGGCTCTGGAATTCAATCCAGTAGCAAGAGGGCACATGCTTCACTGGGGGAGAAAGCAGGGTCTATGTCTAGGTGACCCTGGACAGTCACAGGCAACAACTGTGTCCTGGAAAGCCTTTCCCTCTTCAGAACCTGAATTGGGGTAATGGTGTGGGAAAGAGAGAGAGGGGAACCTAAAGGTTGTTTTCCTAGGAAAGGCTTAAGTAGCTTTCTAAAGAGAATGCAGGAAAGGAGTGTTTCCGGTATAGTTCTAGACTTCTGAGTCTGAGTGACTGAGAAGGTGTTGGTGGAGAGCTGTTTTGTAGGAAGGAAAACTTGAGGTCATACAAGTGAAGACACATTCCAGTGGACATTTGGAGCTTTAGGATTGGAGTTCACTTTGAAAAGACAGCACTAAATCTACAGGACTGGAAGTCATGGAAGAAAGTCCTTGGTTAAAGTTAGGAATAGATGAATTTTCAGGGTCAGAATAGAGAGGAAGGAACACAGGACTGACACTTGGGTTGTAGTGTAAGAGAATAAACTTTCCTAGTCACCTATTCATTATTTCCAACCAGCACCTTGTGAAAAAGCCTGGCTGACAGCAATTGTCCTAGACTCCTCTCTCTCACTGCCCACCTACATGTGGTAGATGTGATTTGACCCAAAAATGTTTTTGCATTTAGATGTAATTTAAAAAAAAATTTACCCTAAACAAGCTTCTGCATTACCTGTGGATTACTCTCTTTTTATTTTCTAAAAAATCTTTCTTAAAATCATCTATCTGGCAACACTTTGTAAGCTTAGTTAGAGTTAAGGTATTACAGCAAACCATATGTATTGAGGTCCTCCTGGGTGCCAGGAGCTGTGCTAGATAGCTGCTTTTTTGCAACTACTAATCATTACTAATTTAGTGTGGTTGTGGACTTGCCACCAAAATCAGTGAGGTTTAGTCTTCATGATTTTTTAGCCAGTTCTTATATCTTCTTTAGTAATTTAAACCATCTGAAGATTGTGTTGATGGCTGACTCTACTTCAGGGTAAGATGATGATTCTGAATGTACTCATGTGTAACTTTCTATGTTTATGTGATTGGAGCAATTTCCCTTTCCCTTTAGAAATCGAGCAGAGTTTATGTGCCACATGAAACCCAGTGAATGGAAACCGTCCTCCTTGGGGCCTGAGTCTGGGACCTGGACACTAGTAGATGAGGGAGGAGAAGAGGTAACTTGTGATGTCTGCCTTATTTTATTAATAGTTTTTGAGCTCTTCTTATGTGACAGGTATTGTTCTAAGCACTTTTCACATGTTATCTCATTTAATCCTCACAACATCATAAAGTATGTATTATTGTGATCCCCGTTTTACAGGTGAGGAAACTGAGGTACAAAGGACATGAAGTAACTTGTCATTAAATAGTAGAGCCCCAGAAGCCTGTGCTCTGAACCAGAGGACTGTGCTCCCACTCATCCCTTAGACTATCCTTCTGATCGAGTGGGAGGATTTGGAGCCTGAAAATTAAATTCTGCTGTATTATATAACATTTACAGTAGGGTTTTCTTCTATGTAGTAAAAAATTTTGGGATTTGACCTTCAGATAATCTGAGTCTCTGTAATAAAGATCTGGAATTACCAAGGTTCTGCCTTAACTCTTAGAAACATTTTAGCCAGATCTTCCTCATTTGAAAGGTAGACAATGGTTTTCTAGTTTTTGGTGAGTATTTAATGATCAAAATCCAGTTCCTCGAGATAATGCTTGTTAATTTTTTTCTTCCTACTCTACATGGTTAATGCATTTGCAAGGAGTTTTTCCTTCAGTTAATTATCAACTCTAGTGCTTTTTTATGGTTCAAATCCTTATTTGATGTGCTAATCCAGGATGGCTAGGGATTGAATTTTAAAACTCCCTCTCTTTAGAGGGAGGTCAAAGTATGCAGAGGACACCTTTCTGCATGACAGCTGTGACAGCTGTGGGGATTACGTCTCTGTATTGACCTGTGTGTTCATTCAGAAATTGGGACCTCTTTTACTCCTTCTGAGATTGGCAGGTGGCTGTGAGATGGAGGTAAATGATGTCTATGTGTGAACACTTTTGCTAGAGACTTAACAGTCATCCTTAAGACATCTTCTCAGAAGCTGCTACAAATTGGTCTTTTAGAGATTATGGTGGAGGATTTTTTCTTGCAGAGTGGTCTGTCCTGAGAGAGAAGTCTTTTTTTATTTTAATGGTAGATTTACTGCCTTTAATCCCAGAGACATAATATCTCTGGCTTCTGGTTAGCATTCACCAAATGTTGAGTGAATTGAAGAACTTGGGGAGCAGGTGAGAAAGTTGAAAGTGCTTCTGAATCAGAAAAAGGCTGTGAGGAAGAAGGCAGCTGTATATTAGAATTACCTCTGCAACTTTAAAAAATTGCCTAGGCCCATCCCCAGACAGCCTAATGTTTAAAAGCCTCCCGGGTGATTCTAATGTGCAGCCAGAGCAGAGAACTGCTCTGATTTTCTGAGGCTTTTGTTTTTTCATCACTGTGGACCCATAAAAGGATAACTATCAGGTGGTAAAGAAATTATGAA
The DNA here is from genome assembly GCA_004027955.1 of Chaetophractus vellerosus. Taxonomy (NCBI): domain Eukaryota; kingdom Metazoa; phylum Chordata; class Mammalia; order Cingulata; family Chlamyphoridae; genus Chaetophractus; species Chaetophractus vellerosus. The sequence goes on along the minus strand of PVKH010044389.1, from coordinate 7,976 downwards.
TTGCATTAGTTTCTTATTGAGATTGAGGCAAAATAGTCTTCAGGATATCTGGATCTTCTTAAAGCATTGCTTTTTGAGTGGAGCCTGTCTTAGGACACAACTCAATTTGAATTCCTAAGGTGACTTGAATGTGCTGTATTAGAAAAAATACAAACCATATATAATGCCTTTGTGTGTCTGTTTTTATTTTTATCCTGCTTCAGCAGCACTTATTGACAACAGAACTTCAGTCATCCATAACAAATGCTAATTGCTTCCTGATAATTCTTTTAAGTGCTGGAGTAACTTGGACTGTAGTATGCTGTTCTTTAGAGTAAGAGCTCCATTGTAGAGGAGTGGTTTTTTTAAAAACCTTCTTTGAGATGGAAATTTAATGAGCACATTTTTACCCATGGAAGAATGAACATGACTCAGATACACATTAAATTGTGCCTGCAATTTCAGGGGATTTATAACCCATCTGTGGACCTGAGACTATGAATCTCTGTGTTGGAGGGAAAGTCCATGAAGACTCACGTGTGAATACCACATGTGAACCATTGAGACCTGTGATAACTTAGCTCCTGTAACTTTAGAGCATGGGTGTGATCTGATCAAACCAACCAACATGATTTTGCATCTTTTCCCTTAGGATGAAGACCCTGAGACTAGTTGGAGTCTCCTTAATGAAGATGACTTGGTTATCCTTTTATCACAGTTTCCATTTCATGAACTTTTTCAACATCTTCTTGGGTTTAAAGCGAAAGGTAAATTAATTTATTTTGTGATATGTAAAATGTGGTAGCGGCAAGCTCAAATATAGTATCTTGGTGTCAAGTATTCTTTGCAGGCTCCTGATTCAGTTTTCCCTTTGGCTTTACTACAGAGAAATGATTATCACCTTGATAAGTTTCCTTCCTTTCTCTGTGGTTGTAATTTCCCACTTAATGCTTAAATGTGAGAAGGCCAACTAACTTGTACATTTCCTGTGATGATTAAGTTCATGTGTCACCTTAGCTAGGTTATGATATCCAGTTTGGTCAAGCAAGCACTGGCCTGTTTGTTGCTGTGAGGGTATTTCATGGTAAATCATCAGTTAATTGCACCTGTGGTTGATTACATTTGCAATCAACAAAGGAGATTGCCTTCAGCAGTGGGAGTAGACTCATCCAATCAGTTCAAGGCCTTAAAGCAGGGGTTCTTAACAGAGGGTCTGTGAGCTTGAACTGAAATTCAAAAACACATTCTTGTAGGGATGTGTTGGTGCAGGTGTGATATAGTTATTAAATGCACAGTGTAGTGTGGACTTAGTAAGGGGTCTGTGGTTTTCTCCTGACTGGCAAAGGGGTCAGTGGAACAAAAAAGGTTAGGAACCCCTGCCTTAAAGTGAGAACTTACGATTTTGGCAATCAGAAATAAGAATTTCTCTCTCTACTTCAGCCAGCCAGCTTCTGGGCAATTCATTGAAACCTTCATCAGAGTTTCCAGTCCCCACGGTCGCATGAGCCAATTCCTATAATAAATCTCATAATATTTACATATATATGCATGTACATATACATATACATATCCTGTTGGTTCTCTTTCTCTGGAGCGTCCTAATAAATTGCTCAGCTTTAATAAATTGTTTTAATTTTGCACTTTGTCTCAATTTCCCATTTCATGTTGATATAGAAACCAGTGTATGGGGATTGTTTTCTTCTTGACTTTGCTTCCTAGATATTCACATATCCTCACTGAAGCATTTATATCTGTATCCTTTGGTGTTTTCCATAGTAATTATATATTTTTTCATTTTCTCTTATTAACTTCTAGGTGATTATTTACCTGAAACAACAAGACCTCAAGGGATGATGAAAATATTTGCCTTTGCCAACTCATTAGTGGAACTTCTGGCTGTAGGTCTAGAAACCTTTAATAGGGCACGCTATAGGCAGTTTGTGAAACGAATTGGCTATATGATCAGGTAATGTTGCTGTTGGTACGTCCACGTCTATTTGCTTTTGCCCTGTTTGGACACAGGCACTGAATAATTGGGAATGCCGGTCATTGTAGTGGTAAACTTTTGTCTCGTTTTTCATAAAAGTAAGATGTTTTTTTTTCACCATCTACTTAATGGATATTTTATAAATGTTTCCTGTTGGGTTAATTATCTCAAATTTAACTGGTTTATTAGCTAACTTCTTTATTCAAGATCCTCAAAGCTGCTGCTGGATTGTACTCTGGGCCAGAGAAGGGGGGTCATGGAAAATGCAGACTCTTTCTACTTCCTTTGCTCTCTGTTCTTTCCTACCTCCTAGTTTTTACCCTGGAATTGCAACTTAGCTATGGAAAACTGGTAGTAGCCTTTTTGGGTCTTTGCTTTCCCGTTTTCTCTATTATTTATTCTTATTCCAATTTCTGTTAAAATACCTTTTTAAAATTGCAAAGACTTGTCAATCAGAGGATACTATATTTGAATAGGGAAAGCATTTATTTGAGTGAAAAGTGGGTTTATGTTTTTATCAGGTTTTTGAATAAACCTTGAAAATATGTACTGCTTTTTAAAAATTAATTTTATAGCCTTTTTTATGCACCATGAGTTTTTCTTTATTGGATCATTCCCTGCAGCAGATTATATCTTCACTCAAAATAAGAAAAAAACAAAACAAACCCCCAAATCCACCAAACCTAAACTTTCCCTTCTCTTTGCTTTTGTTTCCAAAATGAAATTGATTTCAATTAATTTATTTTAGATATACATAAATAAGTATATATCTATCATCATTAAAAAAACCAGATAAATGATTATAGGATGCCTTGAAAGGCTGAGGGGGTCACTTTTAAACTCTAGAGAAATCCTTCAGAAAAGGTTATGAAAATGAGAAGGTAAAAGGAGCGATGGCTGGTGACTTGGAGAGTAATTTCTTAAAAGCCAAAAGCCTATCAGCATGTTATTAGTAAGAAGTTCAGCTATTAGTTTTCTGATTCTCCTTATTTAATAAGGCTATAAATAAAATCTGTCCTTTGGCTCACATAGAGGCTGTAGGATTGAGTGCTTACTATGGGCCAGAAATGTGCCTTTTCATTTTCATCTCTCAGTAACTATAGGGAAGATAATGTTATTATTGTTTTAATAATAAATAATAAAACTCAATGTTTACCTTATTTCTATATAATAGTAGTGAGTAGTGTTTTTCCAAGAATGCTCTTCTGTATCTATTTCAGATTTTTCTCAAACCTTCTAATTGTGGAACAGTTTTCCCTCCATTCTTACTTGAACTCACCACAATTTGGCTTACTCCCAGCACTAACTAAACAGGTCTTATGAAAGGTGCTAATGAACTTAGTGTCACTATAAACAGTAGGCAATTCTAAATCTTCATTCTGCTTGACATCTTTTACGTATAGTTCACATGGCAACCTTTCACATAATCACTTTTTCTCTAAAACATTTCCTTTGCTTAGTTTCCAGGATGCCACACTTCTGGTTTCTTCTCCATTTCACTGGCTATTCATTTTCTGCCTCCTTGTTTATTTCATTCTCACTTCCCAGACCTCTTATTGAATTGCCTTGGGACTGAGACCATGGCCTTTTTCTCTTTATCCAAACTCATACCTTGTAATCTCATCCATTCTCGTGTTTTTAAATATCAACTATATACCCTTATAGTTCTCAGAGTTAAATTTCCAGCCTATGCTTCCCATAAACTTGTGTTTTGAGCTGCCAACTCAGCACCTCCACTTAGATGACTCATGAACATCTTAATATTCTCGAACTGAGCTCTCTTTCCTCACTTCCCAAAATACTCCTTCCACTTCTTCCCAATTTCAGTAAATGGCAACTCTATTCTTCTAGTTGCTTGGGCCAAAAAACTGGTGTCATCCTAGGCTCATCTACTTCTTTTATACCCCATATCCAATCTGGTAGCAAATTCTATCATTTCTACCTTCCAAATATCTTTCACCAAATCTAAAATCCTAACAATTCTAAATATGTATTTTATGTACCACTAAGAAATGCTGCCAAATTATGGCATATCATAAATTTTATTACGCAGTCCATTTTAGAGATGTTAAAGTGAGAAAGTTATATCTTTTTGAATCATGGAATATGCTATCCAGAATCCAACCTCTCCTCACCATTCACTGCTTCCGCCTGAGGTCATTCCACAGTCATTTCTCACCTGATTATCTCAATAGCCTCCCAAGTTACCTTCCTGCTTCTGCCCTTGACCAGCTACACCTCTCCCTATTCCAGTGTATTCTCAAAACTGCCAGAGCGTTGCCTTTAAATTGAGTCAACATGTCACTCTTCTGTGCTCCCTGTATTACTCAGCATAAAAGCCAGAGTCCTCACAGTGGCTTGCAGGGCCCTTGATGATCTGGTTTCCTGTCACCTTTCTGATTTCCTCTCCAGCCAGTCTTCCTCTTATTGACTCTGCTTTAGCACACTGGTCATCTTGCTGTTCTTTTTGTTTGTGTGTGTGTTTTTGTTTTTGTCTTTAGGAGGCCCCTGGGACCGAACCTGGGAGCTCAACTGCTTGAGCCACATCCACTCCCCATCTTGCTGTTCTTCAGACCCACTGACCTCACCTTGGAGCCTTCACACTGGCTGTTTCTTCTTCCTGGACACTCTTCCCTTGGTTATGCTTGTGACTAATGCCTCATGTTCTTCAGGTCTTTACTCAAATGTCCCTCTCAGTGAAGCCTCTCCTGACATACCTTATTCCCCTCCCCTGCTTTATTTTTCTTTGTGTCACTTATCATGTGACAGACTGTTTATTTATTTTTTGTTTTATTTGTCATTTTGCCCCCTACTAAATATAAACTTCATGAGGATAAGGGTTAAAGTCTTTTGTGTTTTTTTCTCTTTGCATTACCTTCAGAACCTGGAGGATAGTAGTTGCTCAGTCATTGTATTTTGAAGAATTTAATGCTTCAAGTATAATAGTAGATGCTAATTCTGAGTTAGTGAAAAGTAATGTCTTATCTTCCCTCATGTGCAGAATGACCCTGGGTTATGTGAGTGACCACTGGGCACAGTATGTGAGTCACAACCAAGGCTCAGAATTGGACATGCAGCCTTACTCCATGGAGAAATTACAGGTTGAATTTGATGAGTTGTTTTTGAGGTCTGTCCTACATGTGCTGAAAGCCAAAAGGTAAGAAGTATGTTGGTAATTGTTGAGAGATAATTCTTTGGCTAGTAACAAAGCTTGGAGTGAAAGTCATTGCCTAAAGTTGATTTCTTCTAATAATGTCTTCTTGTATTTTGTCTATTTCTTATTGTGGGCAAATTCTTGGGCCTTAGTTTCCTTACTTACCTGTAGTATACCTCCTGTTGGCTGAAATGATCTTTCGGTTTCTTTCAGTCTTAAGATAGCCTGAAACTGATGGTTCAGTTTTGCCACTCTGAGTTTTTGGGGAAGCCTTGAACAGTGGAAAACAAGGATGAGTACTGTTATTCACCCAACTATAATGAGGCATAATAAGTGCTTAGTAAATAGTACAAATGATTTGCTGATTTTATAGTTCATGTTGTCTTACTGTAAGGATTTTAAGGTCTAGGACTGCCATGGATTCTGGTCCTGTCTTGATTGTATAAATGCTGTCTTCTGATCTTGCCGTTTTTGCCAGTATATGCCTAGGATACATAGGCAGGTGCACAACAGTTCATTCCACACTGTTTCCGAGCCTCTAGTGAAGTGTAGGAGTGGTTTGTGTCACAGCACTCCACCCTCCTCTAGGAGCTGTCAGCCAGCCTTTGACCCCTCCCTAGCTCCACTCATGGACTGCCAGCTCCCCTGCACTTTGGCCTTTTCCTGAGCTGTATAAACTCCTTTTTGCAATGGGGCTCCTGAGTCTTAGCCTGCCATTTGCTTTTACCTGGGGCAAGTCACCTAATATCTGTGGTCTTATTTTCTTCATTTGTAAAATAGAGATTGTTATAAAGATAACTACCTGATCCATTGACCTCATGTATAATTTATGAGGATAAAACAAGATAATATGTGGAAATACTTTTTAAACCGTAAAGGACTTTTCCAATTTAAGTGGTTTTGTCCTTACGTGGTTTCAGTTGAAGGACAGAGTAACTCCTCACTTACAGAGAGATAAAACTCCTTGGCTGTCTTAATATTTTTAGGCACTCAGAAGGCACGGGTCTAAGATAAGTAGAACTTGGACTTAGCAATTTAGATTACTATAGTTACTCATTCTAGATTGTCCATAAATTTGATGGTCTTGTGAAGTGCACCCAGTCCTGTGCAGAAGCTTGTCACAGAGTCAGTACAGTGGCACAGGCCCATGGAAGTCATTGTGGTACGTGAGAAGTTTCTTCCATCTCTGGTTGTCTGTAAGTCATTCTTGTGCTGGCTTAACTGAGTGGCAATGCTCCTGTCCTAGTTACTTGTTAGCTCTTATATACTGAGCTGTAGACCCTGTCTGTAATCATAACTATGTATTCCACAAAGATAATGTTTTAAATTTTTAAAGTGTTGAGAATATTCTTTTTTATAATAATTTTATTGCGATATCATTCACATACCATAAAATTTGCCCATTTAAAGTGTACAGTACAGTGGTTTTTTAGTATATTCACAGACTAGTGCAGCCATAACAATAGATAGAATATTTCTATCATCCCAAAAAGAAAACCCATAGTCATTAGCAGTCACTTCCTATTCCCCTATTCCCCCAGCCCCTGGAAACCACTAACCTACTTTGTTTCTATGGATTTGCCTCTTGACATTTCATATAAACAGCATACTGTTTCCAAGGTTCATCCATGTTGTAGTGTATATCATAACTTTATTGCTTTTTTATTTTTAATTATAGAAGTTATGAGTTTACAGAAAAATCATGTATAAAATACAGAATTCCAATACCACTGTAGCCATTTGATGTAATTATGAATTCCAAAAATCGACGTTGAATCATGCTTGTAAACTGATCTGTTCATCTGGGCATGATTAGGTTATGATTAGGGTGTTAACTGGGCCACAGTCAGTAGGGTGTTCAGCCCCACCCCTCGGTGGGTGTGGTCTCAAGTATAAAAGGCAAGGTAAAAGACAGAGGGAGCAGATTTGAGAAGCAGTTTTGATGTTGGAGTTTTGATGTTGGAGAGAAGGCCCTGGGAGAAGAGAAGTGAGCCGTTTGCCTGATAGTCTACAGCTGGCCTTGTGGAGAGATGCAAAGCCTGGAGAGCCTCATGATCTAGAGCTGAACTTGTGGAGGAAACAGAAGCTAAGCCCAGAGAGAAATGCAGCCCTGGGAAGAGAGGAACCCAGAAGCCTGAACCCTGGCAAACCGCTTATTGGTATATTTGCAAAGGCACCCCTTTGGCTGACTAATACAACCACCCTATTGTTAACACCTTACATTAGTGTGGTACATTTGTCACAATTCATGAAACTCATTTTTATGACTGTACTCCACTGTTTACAAATGGACTGTAGTCCATTGTTTACAATAGGATTCACTGTGTTGTACACTATGTTTTTTTAATTTTTATTCTAGTAACAGGTGTACAACTTAAAATTTCCCCTTTTAACTACATTCCAAAACATAATGTAGTGCTGTTAATTACATTCACAGTGTTATGCTACCATCAGCACCATCTGCTAAAATGGATTTTAAATGGAGATTTGGGGCACGTATTCATGGGGAGAAAATGAAATGAAGGGTTCATAAATTCCCCTCCCCAAGAATGTCCTATTTCATTCAAAAGTATTTTCTCTTTCTGGTGATGCTATTGCAGCTACCACCACCAGGTCTAAAGGCTGCATAGACCTGGACAGAAAACAAAGTCCCAGGTTTTTCTTCAAAGGGCTATGAGTCTGTCTAGTGCTCTTGTGTGTCCCTGCCTCTGTCACACACTGGATGAGACACGGGTTCTATGAAGTCTACTCATTTCCTCTGCTGTGTGGACATAGAACAGAGAGGTACACATGGTCTGCTAGGTACACATGCCTAACTGGCTGAAGAGTTATTGTTCTTGGGTATAATTTATTTTA
>PVKH010044388.1:0-10614 GCA_004027955.1 Chaetophractus vellerosus | reverse complement strand
TTTTCTTAATTCCTTATTTTCTCCTGTTCCACACTGTAACTTCAAAATATATTCAAGGTTACTTCCTCTAGTGCTCCCAGGATACAATACTGATAAGATACTTTGTTCTAAAACATGTTATAGTCAATAAATTTCAATGAAATTGTTATAAATTGAGTCATGGGGAATTCACATTCAGCAAATTATAAATGATCACCTCTAATCTCTCTCTATATATACATATATATTTTAGTGCAAAAATCTGTCTTGGATTTGGAATATGACTGTCTGATACAGATGGAATGCTGGGAAAGTGGCTATTTCCTGGAAGACTATTTCTCTATACTGACGAATAATTTGGAGCTTGCCTTCACAGCAGAATGATCAAATACAGGCATGACCTTCAGGTCTAACTTCTGCAGGCAATGCATGCTATATAACCCACAGTGGGTAGTACTGCAAATCATAACTAACATTTGTTTCCCCAAATGAGTGTAATAGGACTTTAGCCAAATAGAAGCATCAGTTTCTCAGGACACGTACACTCTACCTCAATAGCAGGACTAGGAAAAGCCTGATTTTTTATTTCTAATGTGGGCATATACAGAGGTCAAGAATTCCCAAACACACTTTTCTGATTGTCTGAGGTCCCTCCTGTTATCTTAAGTTACACAAATAAATTATAATTTTATTTTAAAATAAATGCTAGTTTACTTTCTAAGTACGTTCTTGATAACACTTGGGCAGGCAGAAGACTTTTTGTAATAAGTTATTGCGGTACTACAGAGGTTGGGATTCAGTGGAATGGTACATAAGCTATAATAGCAATTCAAGAAAATTATATTTACCCCCTCCAAGCAGAATCATTTCTGAGTGTTCTGCAGAGTTGATATAATCTCTTCAAAGAGAAGATGCTCTTTCAGAAGAAAAGCTTTATCATTTTATCATCATACTAAGAAGAATGATAATGTTTGAAAACTTGCTTATTTGTCTGATTTATTTATTAAATATACCAAACCCAGCTTGGTCCTAGCCATGGTATTTAAAAATGACAGTGATAAACAGTGTATTTCCAAAACTGTTAAATTTTAAGAGGTACATTTAGAGTACATTGCTATGTTCATAGCTGGTCCAGGTATTATTTAGTTTTGAATTTTATGATTAAATATACCAGGGATTATTAAATTTTAGGGTAATTTGAGTCATATTACAGTACAGAATTGTGCATCACTATAGGTCCCTACTTTTGGACATGCATACTTAATAAATAAATGACTTTTTAAAAATTGAAACATGCTGTATTCTGTGTTCAATTTTTAAACATGCAATTTCTATACTAACAGTCCTTTGGCTGGAAAAATGCAAGGCATGCACTGATGCCAACTTTACTTCTGGACATGCAACATTCTGTACTGATGCAGACATTTTTTTTCTGATTTACTGCAAAATATGCATGCTACTTCAAATACTGCATCTTTTTCTGCATTAGTACAGAACTTTAATCACAAATATGCAACAGTGACTCCATCACTGATGAGATTTCTAGGATTTGAAAAATTCTGAACTCAAAATCTAAAAGTATAAACACAAAGATATCCACTGACAATTTTTCTAGAGGGAACAGGAATGCTTTAAAAATACTATCATTCACTGAGTTCATCACTGAGATGAACTAAAAAGGAGAGAGCGAATTATAAACCAGAAGAGTTTTGTGCAGTTTCATACCAAAGAATCTGTAATCAGCTTGTCGGGTGGGTATAACCAACATTTTTCATTTAGTTAAAATGTCCACATTTGTTTTTTTGCAGCTTTTGCTGTTTCTTTAAGAATGAATTAAAAAGTCTTAAGATTTTAAAGTTGTCATATAAAACCTCTGCTATAAAGGAGGTGATAGCCTCTCATATGACTAAGTTAAGTAGACATGCATGCCCATACACGATGGTTATGATTGTCTACATAGGAAAAATGACAAATATTCCAATTTTCAGATATATTTTCTAGGCTGTCAAAATTCCTGAGCTAAAGTAGAGAATTTCATTCTCAGTTGCATGATGAAGTTACCACAATACACTAGCATAAAAATGAATACACAGAAGTAACCAAAATGGCATAGGAGGCATTTTTACAGTAAGCGGTTATAGGAGAAATTTGGAAAAAAAAAAAAAAAGGCGGGAAAGTGGGAATACTTATGTTCCAATAGCTATACTATGTTACTTAATATTCACTACTTTGTATAGTTCTCACAGCACCATCACAATCTCCAGTTTGTAAATGCAGAAACTGAGATTAAGGAGTTAAAATAACCAGCCTCAAATTATATAGTTAGTAGATGGCAGAATAGGGGGATTTGCACCCATACCTGTCCCACTTCAAAGTCTGCAGATTCACGACTCCACTCCACAGCTTCTAATGATAACCTCTCTCAGGATTATACACTTTTAAAATATCTTATTTTATTGGCTTTTCCAAAAGGCTTCATAGAAAACATGCATTTGGAAAATTTCCATGGTATGAGCTGAATATGTTGTTGAAAATTGATGACAACAATTATATTTTCTTAATTCTAAGGTGTCATCCTTTACAGGATACTATGTTAACTTTATGACAATAGTTTGGGGAAAATAAATAAAGCCAACATAAACTCATCAATTTTAAGACAATTCGATTTAGAATCTCAAACGTGAGAAGAATGTGCCCAAGAATCAAGGAAATGGAAGATTTTCAGCCTCATTTTCCAACCTGTGATTTGTCAGACCACGTTGATGTTGACTTACGCCTAAGAGTTTACATGAGATTGCGAGAATTTTACAATCTACCCCTCTGGAATCATAACCGGAGTTTTATGTGATTTGAGGGTAGATTATTAGGATGAGATAGACAGGAGTGCTTATTTTTTGTTGTTTTATTTTAAGTCAAATGTCAATTAGATAAAATGTTTTGATGTATCTATATTGCTTTAGAGACAGAAAACAGTCATATTACCACAATGATTTCAAATATCTAAAGCTAGTCTTTTTAACAAATTCTAAGAAACAGAGGCTTCAAATAGTTAACAGAAATTTTTGCTGCCTTGTTAATCAGTCAAGGAAATGAGCTAAAAGGCATATATTAACTAAAGAGAAATCTTTACCAACAAGAAGGATACACAGTAAACATTTAACAGTTATTATCTCTGGGAGAATGCCCTTGCTTATTTGTAGTTCCAAAATTCACTACAAGTATGTGCTTCTTTTGTAATTAAAAATTATTCCTGTTTGCCATTCTTTTTTTAAAAAATGAAACTTGTAAATTATTTTTCTACTGATCTGTCACTATTATTATGTCTTAAAACTGTGATTTCGCAGTTCAAAACAACTGAAAAAGTCAGCAGAGAAAAACAAACTGGTTACTTTGTATTTCATAGGCCAGAAAATCAGTTGCTCAAACTGGTTTCAATGACATTACCTGTGTTATAAGCATATATTTCATTATACAACCTTGGCAAATATAGACCCGAATTTTTGAAATTGGAATTGTACTTGAAAATGCAGTTCCTATGATCCCCTTATCGTACAGAATTTAGCACATGCTCACAAAACTTTTGTGGAGTTATATTACACATACTCAGCTAAGGGTTTTGAACCTTTCATCTTCTTAAGGAATTACAATGGATAGACCAATTCAGGGCTAAGAAAGAAGTAAACCTCAAACAATGGACATAACATGATAAATGTCCAGATGATCTAAAAAGAAAACCATTATAATTGCACTTGCATCTAAATTCCGTTACCGAGAAGACAGGCAAAGCAGCCTTCCTTGAGACTGAAGACAATGAATGCAGGATGCAAATTATAGCTTCTATAGGTTCAAGGCTATTGTTAACATAAGGAGAGCTACATGGACCACATTCCTGAACTTCACATCAGTAACCTGGAAACTATTATTTTTTAGTGAGTAAATGGCAACTGAATTAGGGCAAGTAAGACTAAGCTTCAAAAGTTTTCCCGCCATAAGATAGGACTAAAACTCATATTACGAGCTTGCAGATGAGGTTATTAGAATAGCAAGACTTTCACCTGTGACCATTCAACTATTAAAATCACAAACCACCCCAGGATTTCTCCCAAGCATTCTAGGGTGAAAATACCACCACTTTGGGATACTGTTGCAGTCTCAACCCCCACCCCCTCCCCAAATGTTGCATCACAATGTACTGAAGTGACGTAGGAAGCAACAGCACCGAAAGCCAGCAAAAGCCCAGGGGGTTTCTTCCCATCAGACGTCCAATGATAATTTATGGATAAATGAAGTAGGCCTGTTTCAGAAACTTGTAGCAAACAATGGCTCATGGTCAAGCAGGAGGCAAAGCTGCTTTATTACATCTACTCAGTAATGCTCAGCCAGAGAAATGTTTCATGAGTCAGTGGATTTCAGCAGGTATATTCTCGCAATGCTGGACGTCAGAAATATACAGGGCAGCCAGATGTGGCTTTCTAATTAGTTACCTGTTGCTCTGAGAGCTGCAATAGCTTGTGGGTAATTTAGGAAAAGAGAGATCTTGCCATTTTCCAGAAATCTCATTTGGATTGCAAAACAAAAAAGACAGAGAGGCCCAATAAGAATGGCACAGAGCATGTTGCCTGCAATTCAACACACACCACTGTGTTCCAAAAATATTCATTTCCTAAAAGAGGCAAGTGAGACAAAATTACTTTGGAGATTTAGGTTACATCCATGATGGCGCATTCCACATTCACTTCTTACTCCTTGTTGAATATACTGGGCCAGGTGGAAACCTCATGTCAAACTTCACTAAAGAAGTAGGACCTCACAGTTGACCTAGAACACTGTTGACTTTCTCAATCAAATTGTATTCTTCCAGGCATTGTTGGAGAATTGTCCCTTGGATAAAATGTATATAACAAAGCAAAAAGTATAAGCATAACCTTCCAGAACTTGGCAATGAACCATTGGGGATATTTCACAGGGCCCCTCTCCACAGTGCTGAAATCACTACTTACCAAAATGACTGGCAGCTTCTGGCAAAGTTAAGTGTCTGGAAACCCAGTTATCAAATAGAGAGGAAATCTATTGTTTTATAATTTGTGACCAGTAGGTTGGCCGCAACCACCTGAACACAGGCCAGACATTTACAAGCAGGTTATAATATCTGTAATGGCTGTTTTAGTTTAAGAAGCCCTAGCCCAGGGAAACAAGGAATTTGTCCAGGACTTGCTTGTCAGAGTGGTCTCTCTTATCTCTAAAAACACTCTAAAACCCACACACAAAAAGAAATGTCTTTAAGGGAGAAGGAGGAAAGCATTTTCTGTCTAGAAAATGAGAGGTAGTGTCTTTTTTAGACCAAGTCTCAACAGTTTTATTGAAGATAAGTCCGCGATATATTTCTATTTATTTCCTACTTTCTTTACATAAGAGATGTCTTATATTTTCTGTTATATGACTGAATACTATTCTGTTAGATAAACTCAAAATCCAGCTGGAAAGAAATATTTTCAGCATGTACACTTTAACAGTTTCTTCAACCTTAAAATCCTCCTCAGCGATTTGCTGAAGTTGTATAAAACCTAAATTAACGGAAATAGTTAAAGCTGTTAATTTAAATATCTCTGTGTATAACGAGAGTTCACAAATATACAATTACTGTGTGTGAGACAAAACAAATCACTATGACAGGACTAAGAATTGGGGGACTCCAGTTTCATTCATTGGATGGATTAGGGGCTAAGCTTGGAAGAAAGAGTAAGAGTGGGCTTGACTTAGTGAAGATACTGGGGGCTCTGTTTAGTATCCCCAACTGAAAACAAAAGGCTTCAAGGCACAAATGGTATTTTCTGATTGTTATGCTGCTGGAATTAGCCTAATGTGCCTTAATTCTGATGACTCCTTTTTAGATGTCCTTCTGCTTCATTAACCTAGGAGCTTGGGTCAATAATAGTATTATATAAACACTACCATAAAACCAAATTCTTTAAGTTTTCGAATATTTTTTTCAGTGTATAGACCTTAAATGTCTTAAATATGGTATATTTAATAAATTAGTAAAGTAAGTATAGATATCATTTTCTTTGATATAAATTTCAGAATATATAAATTGTCCCCAGAGAATGTTCTGCCTCCCAAGAGTACTTTCCACTCAAAGGCCATAGAGGGAGAGCCATCCCCGACTGCTCTGATGGAACAAAGAGGGAATGGAGATCTGCCAGGTAATTGGACAGAGCCGAACGGAGGAGCAAATCCTCAGTTTGGATAGTTAGATAAATGTCCTCTTACTAGCAGGAACCTGAAAGCTTCTCAGCTCTTATCTCTCAAACTCCCTAAAGACTGCAGAGCATAGCAGATGTTATGAAATCCCAGCTTTTCATGCATGAGGAGGTGTTTTAAAAGTTCATAACAGAAGGCAGCAGGCACTAAAGAAATTAAGGGAGGGACTCGGGTTGGCATTGAAAAGCACCTTTAGAAAATTTGCTATTAAAAATGGTCATTAACATACCAGAAACTAACAAGCTTCAAAAGTGCATAAGCAACCGCTTTTTTTTTTTTTTTTTAACTAAAATGTTGGTTCTTTGCAGCAGGCTACATTAATTGCATATAACATGCAAGATACTATGACTTCTAGTTAAACTGAATACTAGGGCATGCATCTGTTCTCTTGAAGGCTTTTCAAATGGAAAGAAATAGTGTCTATGAATGCAGAAGATGAGAAGGAATAGGAGAGAGAGATTTTCTTATATTTTCTTATAAGCACAGATATCTCTGAGCCAGCTCAACTGTATGAAATGTGAAATATTCCAACTGTAAACTGCCTAATTATAAAGAGGATTGACAAATTTACAAACATGAGTGTAGCTGCTGGTTTTTTGTTTGTTTTTGTTTTTTAACACATTTCTCCTTCAGTAATGACTCATTTTAAACATGTGGGACTTTAAATCTTTTATAGAGAGACCACTAACAGGGATGCAGGCATCTGCTGGTCCATTCTAATCCTTTCTGGCACATAAAAGCTAAGGCTTGTGATTCATTTATCAAAGAAATATCGGTATGATAGCATTTTTTTAGTTCTTCCTCTGAAACACTTTATACAGTAACCTAGAGCTCTAGATAAATTTATTTTGAAAACTTCATTTAATATGGTCTTTATTTAGGGAGAACTTATAAAGACTCAATTCTCCTATTATCTAAGTCAGCAAACTACTTAAAAATTGGCCCAATGCCTGTTTGTGTAAATAAAGTTTTATTAGAACACAGCCACGACCATTCATTTACGTATTGTCCATGGCTGCTTTTGCTCTGCATCAGCACAGCTGGGCAGCTGGGGAAGAGGCTGTATGGCCCACAAAGCCGAAAACATTTGCTATCTGGGCTTCTAAGAAAAAGTTCCCGAGGCCTGGCTTAAAATATGATGAATAAATATAAACATCCATGTAAATCTAGATAAAACAAATAATATCTCCAGAAACATAAAAAACTTAAAGATATTTTGAATAATAATCTTTTTTCAGAAATCTTAAGGATGACTAGATAAAAGAACCAGTGTAAATTTAAAAAGGGGATACTGAATGTATTTGAGTTAATACAAAGAATTCCCGTGTTATATTTAAATTCATCTCCTCTTAGACTATGTATAGGGAAAAAAGTGGTCAAATTAATCTAAATTCAAGTCTGATTTTGGTGAATTTTATTCCTGGCTTAAAAAGCGTTCTGGTATTAAATCTTTTATTGTAACTTAAGACGTTATAGTCATATCTGGCAGAGACTTTTCTCTTGCCCACACTTACAAATCAGCATCATTTTCTAAAAATCTCAGGAACACTAATAATGTCTATTGAATACCTATTTATTATAATTTCTTTAAAATACAAATTCTAGCCGGCCGGTTAGCTCAGTTGGTTAGAGCGTGGTGCTAATAAAATACAAATTCTACTGGAATGTGCCCTCTTAACTGCAATATACAAGACACACATTTAAGATACTTTACACTGTGTTTGCTTTATTCAGCTTTGCCGTTAAATGCTGGAAGTCTAATTTACTCACTATTTTACAAGTGCCTGGGTTGGTTCTGAAAGGGCAACTTTGTGTACTGACTTACCTCATAGTACCAGGAAAGAGAGATTTAGAAAATGAAACTATAGGAACAGGGTAATGGGGAAACAATAATTCTGAACAAGAAATAGATTAGTATAAATATATATATATATATATATATATATAATATATATATATATATATATATATTAAAGCGCCCAGTACCAGCTCTACCAGCTAGTAAGCCTTCTTGCTTTAGAAGTTTTGACAAAGCAGTAGTTGAGAAAATCTCATGTGGCAGATTTTAAAAATCACAAACAACTACTTCCTTAATATGTTCTTATAGTACAGCCTTATTAGGCTTTTAAACTTGTACCACCAGCCATTTTTTTTTTATACCAAAGGCTTCTTCCACCAAGTTCTAAGCATGCCCTGCGGGGTTCCAGGAGGTCCTTCCCTTTTACTTACTCATGCTCGAGTACCTTTACTGTATGTGACTGCTCTCCTGTTTTATCAAACAGCAGTGTTAGTAGCTAGGGTTAGTTTTTACTTTATCGTATGTCATTCAAAATGGATGTGAAACTTACTGGCATACCTAGGCGGCAGCCCCATGCAAGCAAGCAAAAAGCAAAATATTGAAAATGGAAGATAAAGATAAACTGGCTAGCAGGCAGCTAAACTCACCCTTTTGTACAGCCTATGGTCCACCAGGGGGCTTTAGACAGTAAAACAATACCAAAGAGCTATTAGCATATGAGTGTCACAACAGAGGCCTTATAAATAGCTTTACTTCAACCAAAAAGTATATCAAGTGGTGCCTTTTTTGGAAAGAAAGAAAGAAAAGAGTGGTGGTGGGGTGTGTGAAATGAGCAGGTAGGAAAGTCACCAATTCATATTTTAAGTCTAAAAAAGTTGGAATCACACGATTTAGCAAAATCCTTAAGCAACGGGACATGTCTTTTGATTCCTGAAGGTAAAGTCACTATCTACCTACCTTTTTGAGGAGATGTCATTATGACATTTTCTATTTTAATACATATTTTAATGCCTCTAAGGGGTGATAAACAAGACAGTTTCTCTTAAAGTAATACTGAATAATCCAGAACAGGAACAGGGCTACACACTTTCTAAAACATGACTTTAAAACAAAATCCTGGGGGAAAGATTTGGATGGATTTTCAGAGTTTCTTCACATTCCTTAATTGAATATATAGACAAGGAGACTGAACACTGATCTTATGCAGTCAGTATACAAACGTTATTAAAATTTGCCTGCACACTTTTCTACCCTCTGAACTATAAAAGGGCAAGTAAACAGAAGAGCCAATGTATTATTTCCTTCCAGACAATGAACAGAAATTCAGAGCCCATAAACTGATGCTCTCCTCATAATAAACCTTGTTGGCCTTTGTTTGAAGTTATCACTAGTTAAAATATGAACCTAAGAGAGGTAAACGCTTCCTTCCTTCCACCTCCTTTGGCAACAGCCTTTTATGCGCAGGCTTTTGTTTGAACACCTTACCCTCTCCAGGCACCCAGCCGGGCTTTGGGACTTGATGGGACCTTGCTCATAATCACCAAGGTTGCACTGACTTTACATATTTTAAATGTACGGGACAATTCCACTTGTGAATTCCAGTGTTTTTGGAGTGGCCTGGAGCAGGGCAAAATGTTAAGGCGATTTCCTTTTCCGGAAAGCTCTAACTGCAGTCCCAGGAAGTAGGGGGCGATGTGGGAATCTGCTCGTGTTGGCCAAAGCTTTCAGTGCTGGGTGGTCTCCTGGGCTTTTCAGTTTGCAGGTAGGAGAGGAAAAGGGAAGAAGGGAGCTGGAACACAGGTGAGATGTTAAGGGCCTACCTTGCCGTTTTCACCAAATGAAGAAAATCAACAACTCTATCTGGTTTTAAGCATTCTAATGTAATTTTCTAAGGAAAAAGTCTGATTGGAGAATAAAGGAATGAGACTGGCTTTGGTAAAGCTTGTAGGATTAACTTCTTTACTTCACAGCCATACCCCATATTTGGCTGTGCATTTCCTAACAGGACTTCTCATTTCAAAGGGTGGGTATCGGCATCTCCTTCTCTGTTAGTTTTCCTGGGGGGAGATCCCCCAATCCCTGCAGGGTGGAGAGCAAAAGAGTTGCTGAAGCATTTGATGAGTGTGCCGAGTTCAGTTCACAGAGTTCTAACTAGCGGATCCCAAAGGAATGGTGCTTTTTAAAAAGATTTAAAGTTTTTTGGTTGCTATGGGAGTGGCTGTGCAGTTGCTTCTATAGTCATGTAAATGAAGGCTGTAGTTAATTCAAGCAAAAGTGCAAGTATCCAGGGTTAAACCTTCAGGTCTCAAAGGCAAAATGTTTTCAAAGGTAGCAACCAGAGAGTTTTAGGTGTAAGAAAGACGGAAGGAAAAGGAAACCTCTGGGGAGTCGAGCTAAACCTGGATTTTGAGGCTTCTGGGGGCATTCGGTAGGAAGAGGAAGCCTGGCATCACAGAGCCTGCGTCGGAGTTTGGTTCTGCGAACTGCACAGTTCCTGGTGGACAGAGAAACAAAAGCACGAGGAAGGGCCTCTAAAGGCGGCTCAGGTGCCCCGTAACAGACGCTGTCAGCCTGGA